>MJUU01009322.1:10855-23297 GCA_002080025.1 Modiolus philippinarum
CCATTTTCAAAATGGCCGCCAAAAAAGGCGGGAAAATTCAACATTGTCCGATTTCAATGAAATTTGGTTTCCATGTAGATATTGATGTTGCGACTTCAAAACCGATGTTGAAAATTATTCGTTGACCGCCATTTTCTAAATGGCCACCAAAAAAGACGGGAAAATTCAACATGGTCCAATTTCAATGTCATTTGGTTTCCAAATAGGTCTTGATGTCGCAACTTCAAAACTGATGCTAAAAATTGTTCGTTGACGGCCATATTTAAAATGGCTGCCAAAAAGGCTGGAAAATTCAACATTGTCCGATTTCAAAGAATAGATATTGATGTTGCGACTTCAAAACCGATGTTGAAAATTGTTTGTTGTCTGCCATTTACAAAATGACGTCTGGACTTCAAAACTGGTGTCGAAAGTGGTCCTTAGCAAGAACATTTTTTATCAAAAAAGCCCAACAATGAAATATAATAAAAACATGATCAGACTTTAAAAACAGTTCAAGATTTTGGTGGTGTTCGACCTAGGAAAGTTTGAGAAACTGTATAACTTACATTGTTACCTTGATTGCGGCAACTGAAAGCCAGGTGAGCGATACAGGCTCCTGGGATCCTCTGGTTTATAATATGCATAATTTTGGATCTGTAAAATGCATATTAAACATTGAGATATTCATATTTTTCCTACCGATTTACTTTTTAATAAAAATAGACAAATATTTTTTCATGTGTATTTCAAAAATGTGAAACAAGGATTTATAGTGTGAAAGTTCCGAGATATCCATATGGTTTACAAAATACATTAATTCTATATATATTAAAACTAGATAATGTGTCTATAAGACACGGATGCCCCGCCGACAAATTTATGACAATAGATAACACAAGTCAATCAGGCATAAAAATTAGTTCCAGGTCACTGAATCATCAAAAAGTACCATTACAGATGATTGCAATTAATTTGATGAAACATCACATTGGAACAATGCTTAGTTGTTGAGAAATGGACTTAAACGCAAAATTTAACAAAAGTCACTTAAGCATACAATATAGGTCATAGCCACCTACTGTCAATGTTTTGTTTAGTACTCATCAAGGCAATCAATTTGATGAAACATCATATTGCAGTGTTTTCCATTTTTTAACAGGGAAAGGTGGGTTTTTTTTCAAATTTCCCCTTACAACCGGGTTTATTTTTTCAGAAGCAAAATCACAACCGGGTTTTTTTCTTGTACCATACAAAAATATTATTATGCATATTGAAATATTTATTTTACAAGTGCATTGACAAAGAACGTGTTTAATTTTGATTGTAGGTACATGGTCAATAGCAAAATAAATTATTTTAAATTTTTGCAGTTGATCAGTCATGGTACAAAAGTGTCAAAATGCATTAAGTTCTTTTGGTGTTGATATTTGCACACTTTACACTTCATACATTAATGTTGGAAATTAAGGTACTACATATTTTTATTCCCATCCAGACTTGAATGAAGAAGTCTTCAAAGCAGAGGATTGTCTATATCAACCATGATATCATGTATGAGATCGTACAATTTTATTGCCCTATGTTATGCTTCGAGGCGTTTCTAGACATTTGCGTAATACTGCTGTCAACCCGAACTCCTGAGTCTTTTCAATTCTCAGATAATCTTAATCAACAACACCCACAGCTTCTCCTTTCTCTCGATTTCGAGGCAAGTATTCGATCTGCCATTTTTTTCAAGAAAACAAAACATCGAGGCACATGTAAATTATGAAATTTGATGGTACGGAAACGAAAAAATCCGGAAATCCCGAAAATGCCGACCAGTTGGTCAGAACGAAATCCGGTTGGCCTTAAAATAAAGGTGGTCGGCAAACCCGGCTTAAATGGCAAATGGAAAACACTGTATTGGTATAACGTGTAGTTGTTGAGAAATGGACCTTAATGCAAAATTTAACAAAAGTCACTCAAGCATAAAATATAGGTCAAAGCTACCAAACTGTCAATGTTTGGGGTAGTACTCATCAAGGCAATTAATTTGATGAAACATCATATTGGTATAATGTGTAGTTGTTGAGAAATGAACCTTAACGCATAATTTAGCAAAAGTCACTCAAGCTTAAAATATAGGTCAAAGCTACCTAACTAACAATGTTTTGGGTAGTATTCATCAAGGCAATTAATTTCATGAAACATCATAGTAGTTGTTGAGAAATGGACCTTAAAAAACGCAAAATTAAACAAAAGTCACTCAAGCATAAAATATAGGTCAAAGCTACCTAACTGTCAATGTTTTGGGTAGTACTCATCAAGGCAATTAATCAGATGAAACATCATACTGGTATAACGTGTAGTTGTTGAGAAATCGACCTTAACACAAAATTTAACAAAAGTCACTCAAGCATAAAGTATAGGTCAAAGCTTCTTAACTGTCAATGTTTTGGGTAGTACTCATCAAGGCAATTGATTTGATGAAACATCATATTGGTATAATGTGTAGTTGTTGAGAAATGGACCTTAATTAACGCAAAATTAAACAAAAGTCACTCAAGCGTAATATATAGGTCAAAGCTACCTAACTGTCAATGTTTTGGGTAGTACTCATCAAGGCAATTAATCAGATGAAACATCATACGTGTTTAACATGTAGTTGTTGAGAAATCGACCTTAACGCAAAATTTAACAAAAGTCACTCAAGCATAAAGTATAGGTCAAAGCTTCCTAACTGTCAATGTTTTGGGTAGTACTCATCAAGGCAGTTAATTTGATGAAACATCATATTGGTATAATGTGTAGTTGTTGAGAAATCGACCTTAATGCAAAATTTAACAAAAGTCACTCAAGCATAAAATATAGGTCAAAGCTACCTAACTGTTCAATGTTTTGGGTAGTACTCATCAAGGCAATTAATTTGATGAAACATCATATTGGTATAATGTGTAGTTGTTGAGCAATGGACCTTAAACGCAAAATTTGACAAAAGTCACTCAAGCATAAAATGTAGGTCATGGATCCCTAATTGTTGGTGAATCTGGTAGTACTAATCAAGGTGCATGTACTGATGTAATATTATCAAAATACTACAAGAGGTTGCCAATATATGGACCTAAACGCAAAACTTAACATCGGGATGGACGGACAAGGGTAAATCTATATGCCCCTTCCACTACGTGGCGGGGGCATAAAAAAAGGCTGAAAATTTTTACATTCTGTAAAAGTGCATATAATTGTGATCAAAAAGAATTATCCATTTATCTTAAATAACAAATTCTCACCAGTTAATTGAAAATGACATTTTTATGACCCTTATCAGTGACTTTGATTTCTTGCCAACCAAAGGTAATTTGTCAAGCTTGTGACGTCACGGCGGAAACTCCTATAGATGTTAAGTCCTAACTATAATGATAACTAACTGAGCAGGTGAGACACTAGGTTCAGAGGAACCTTCACAAATTTCAATTCTGATTTTATCAGAATTGTTTAGATGTACATGTACAATTCTGGTTACCAATAAATAAGAATTGTTAATTGTAAAATTCTGGAATACCAGAATTGTATTTAATTTGCACAATTCTTGTAAATTTATTTCAAGAATCTAACCATTACTAGTTCTGGGAGAACTAGAATTCACAGTTAAAAAATTGTAGTGAAGTGAGTGAGAACTCGACTAGAACTGTCAATCAAAAAAGGAATGACAATATAGGAAATACCAAGAAACAAAGACATAAGTAGGGACAGGAAAGAAAAATTGAGACGCACATACAGATGGAAAACTTGGACACAAATTACCCAATTTAATACTATGAGTGAGATTAGGTGCACCCATAGAGTATGCAGCCCCTGCTTCTTTATAAGACGCCAGCCATGTTGTCATCTTGAAAATGGATATATCCCATACCTTAGTCCTATAATATAAGCCTTGTAGGTTCATGTCATTTGTATTTTCTGACTGCCAAACAAAGTTGCCATTTTCATGCGGCAATTTCGAAATTAGGTATGATACTGGTAGCGACAGCTGTTGTAACTGATAGTGTAAAATTGAAATACAAACAAAATGTTTATTTCTCTTATTATTCCTGAAGTTAAGCATTGTTATCCTGTATTACTAGTTTGAATTGTCACCATTTTCCAAATAAATCTTGGATACCATATGGCAATTTTTATATTATTTGCAAAATATGTGTACAAGGCAAATTTATAACTTAGAAATAATTTGATCATAATTTTTTGATGAAAAGACATTAAAGCTGACATAAATGATGCCCCAGCCATCAGACTAACAGAGTTTTCTACCTCTGACCAGCTGTTATGTCTTGTCACTTTTAAATGTCATGTGATACTACAAAATAACAAAAGCCTGTGTTAAAATGGCAAGTGCATTAATATTGGTACATGTAGTACATGTATTGTACTTGACTTACATATATGGCATTGAAAAAAGACTTATTTCAAGTGCATTTAAAAGTGTCTTAAAACTGCATATACATTGGAGATACATGTATATAGACATACAATTACCAAGTAACATGTACTGGCCAAAGCCTTACTTCTGTGTGTTTGTCACAAACGCAAAAATTTGCGGTCGTATTATGGTATGGCCCAGTCGGCGTCTGTGGACAGCATAACTTTGATTCCAGTGGATGTGTCATTTTCAAATTTCAGTATGAGGTTTCTTGGCACAAGCTTTAGCCCAGGTTTTAATGTCGGGTTTCTGGCCTTGCCGTTTCAGAAAAGGGGCCAAAAAGAGATAAAATTATCATTTTTAAATTTTAGTGCATGATGTTTCTTGGCACATGCCTAAGCCGTAGTTATAATTTCATGTTCCTTGCCCTGCCCGTTTTAGAAATATGGGCCAAAAAGGGTTAAATCACATATTGACAATGACTGTAGAATCTTTATTATTTATCGGATTTTGATGGGGTGTCTTTCGGTGTACTCCTTAGCAAATTTCCAATCTGGAGTATGTCATGGATTTCAAGTGGCATGGACCGTTCATGGATTTCAAAAATTTTATTTTTATATATTTAGCCAGATTTTGATGCAATTTTTTGTAATGGATTCCTTATGAAAAATTAATATGGTGCTGCACCATCAGACCATCAGATTTGTGATAACTTGTTTCCTTTCTGAGCTATGAGGGGCCAACAGGGCCAAAATTGCAAACATGCAGATTACCTAAAATTATTATTTTTCATGTGATTAAGATGGGATTTTTTTTTTATTCCTCCAGTTGTAAGCTTTCAGTAGTAAGAAAACGGATTTGGCATAGCTCTTTTTGTTTCCGAGCTATAAGGGGTCATAGGGGCCAAAATTGCAAATTTTTGGAAATAAGTGAAATCTTTATTAACCCCCGCCGCAATGCGTAGCGGGGACATAGAAATGCCTGGCGTCTGTGTGTCCATGCGTCTGTCCGTCCGTCCGTCACACTTTCTTGTAAGCGCTCTCATGCATACAAATCATAACGGATTTTCATAAAATTTATACCAAATGTTTATATCACTAATACCTTGGTCAAGTTTGAAAATCAGCCTTGGTCGATACTTTTTGACTGTGTTATGGGACTTTGACCGAAATCATGACTCTGTTTTATCCAAAAATTGACCTTGTAAGCGCTCTCATGCCTACAAATTTTGACGGATTTTCATGAAATTTATACCAAATGTTTATACCATTAATGCCTTAGTTAAGTATGAAAATCAGCCTTGGTCGATATTTTTTTATGGAGTTATGGAACTTTGACGAAAATGACGACACAGTTTTAGCCAAAAATTAACCTTGTAAGCGCTCTCTTGGCTACAAATTTTGACGGATTCTCATGAAATTTATACCAAATGTTTATATCATTAATACCTTGGTCAAGTTTGAAAATCAGCCTCGGTCGATATTTTTTTACGGAGTTATGGGACTTCGATGAAAATAAGGACACTGTTTAATTAGCCAAAATTTGACCTTGTAAGCGCTCTCATGGCTACAAATTTGGAAGGATTCTCATAAAATTTATACCAAATGTTTATACTATTAATACCTTGGTCAAGTCCAAAAATCAGCCTTGGTCAATATTTTTTTACGGCGTTATGGGACTTTGACGAAAATAACGACGCTGTTTTAGTCAAAATTTTCCTTGTAAGCGCTCTCATGCCTACAAATTTTAACGGATTTTCATGAAATTTATACCAAATGTTTATACCACTAATACCTTGGCCGAGGCTGAAGATCATTTTCGGTCGAGACTTTTTGACGGAGTTATTGGACTTTGACCAAAATAACAACACCGTTTTAGCCAAAAATTGACCTTGTAAGCTCTCTCATGCCTACAAATTTTGACAGAATATCATGAAATTTATATCAAATGTTTATACGACTAACATCTTGGTCAAGTTCGAAAGTCAGCTTCGGTCGATATTTTTTGACGGAGTTTTGGGACTTTGAGGAAAATAATGACTCTATTTTATCCAAAAATTTACCTTGTAAGCGCTCTCATGGCAACAAATTTTGACAGATTTTTATGAAAATTATACCAAATGTTAATTCCACTAATACCTTGGTCATGTTGGAACATCTGCCATGGTCGATCCTTTTTGTATCCCCACATATTTAATTTTGGAACTGCCATGAATGTTTGAAAATATTTCAATTTCATATACAGTATACTAGTACATTGCATGAGCGGGGGGGACCCAGGAATTCTATTCTTGTTTTTCATCAGATTTTGATAGGAATTTTTTTCTTGGATTTCTTTTGATGTAAGTTTTCAGTTGGTATGTAACAGATTTTGCTTAGCTCTTACGACCGCAAAATTTTTTGCGGTCGTATAATTGTATGCTGCTGTCATCGTCGTCTGAAGACATTTTTGTTTTTTGTTGATAACTTTAGTTCCAGTAGATCAATCCTAATGAAATCTTAACACAATGTTCTTTGGCCACAAAAGGAAGGCTTTGATCAGTTTTAGTTATTTTGACCCCACTCGTTTTTAAAAAAGGGGCCCAAAAGGGTTAAATTTGGGGTTTTCACATATATGAATGTAGAATCTTTATTATTTATTAGATTTTGATGGGGTTTTTCAGAGTGCTGCTTAGGAAATTTCCAGTCTGGAGTATGTCAACAGATTTCACATCGCTTGTACAGTTCTTGAGATAAATGGGACCCAAAAGGGGCAAATTTCAAAAATTTTATTTTTTCTATTTTTAGTCCGATTTTGACGCAGTTTTTTCCAGTGGATTCCTCATGAAAACTACCATAGCGCTGCACCTTCAGATTTTTGATAATTTGTTTCCTTTCCAAGCTGTGAGGGGTCAAACGGGCCAAATTGCAAACATGCAGATTACCTACACTTTTTATTTTTCATCGGATTTGGATAGGATTTTTTTCTTTGAATTCCTCTTGTTGTAAACTTTCAGTAGTATTGTAACAGATTTGATGTAGCTCTTACTGTTTCCAGTCTATTAAAGGTCAAAGGGCCATAATTGCTATTTTTAGTAATATGTGAAATTTTTATATTTCATCAGATTTTGATGGGATTTTTCTGTTTGGATTCCTTTTAACATTAGGTTTAAGTTGTATGTGACATATTTGACATATCGGTTACTGTTTCTAAGGGGCCAAACAGGGCCAAAATTACAGGTGATCAAATAATGTAAAATTTTTATTTACATCAGATTTTTTCTTTGGATTTCTCTTGATGTAACTTAGCTTTTAGTTGGAAGTCAGCAAATTTTGCATAGCTCTTACCATTTCTGATCAACAAGGGATCAAAAGTGCTGATTTTTATTATACCCCCGCTCCCCACCGGGGATAGGGGTATACTGTTTTCAGTCTGTGTGTGTGTGCGTGCGTGCATGTGTGTGGGTCCCTGCGTAACACATTTTCGTTGCATTTATCTCAGCAATGGTAAAAGGTACAGATCTGAAATTTTGTCACAAGCTTTGTATAATCATGGCATATTGTGGGATGCATTTTTGGGGCAATCAGAATGCTACTTCCAGTTTACCGACTTTGGTCAATTTTGACACTTGTAGCAATAGAGTGGATTTTCCGTCAAAGTTTTCTCTAGTAATGGTAAATGATACAAAGCTGAAATTTTGTCAGAAGCTTTGCATGGTCATGCCATATTCTGGGATGCATTTTCTGACCTGTCGGAATACTACTTCCTGTTTACCGACTTGGTCAATTTTGACACTTGTAGACTTATAGAGTTAATTTTTGTCAAAGTTTTCTCAGTAATGGTAAATGATACTTAGCAGAAATTTGTAAGAAGCTTTGCATGGGCATGAAATATTTCTGGGATGCGTTTTCTGACCTGTCGGAATATGACTTCCTGTTTACTAACTTGGTCAATTTTGACACTTGTAGCATTTGTATACTGTTTTCAGTGTGTGTGGGTGGGTCCTTAACGCATTTTCGTCGCATTTATCTCAGCAATGGTAAAAGGTACAGATCTGAAATTTTGTCACAAGCTTTGTATAATCATGTTATATTGTGGGATGCATTTTTGGACCAATCAGAATGCTACTTCCTGTTAACCGACTTTGGTCAATTTTGACACTGGTAGCAATAGAGTGAATTTTCCATCAAAGTTTTCTCTGGTAATGGTAAATGATACAAAGCTGAAATTTTGTCAGAAGCTTTGCATGGTCATGCCATATATTGTGGGATGTGTTTTCTAACTGTCGGGATGCTACTTCCTGTTTACGGACATAGTCAATTTTGACACTTGAAGCATTATAGAGTGAATTTTCGTCAAAGTTTTCTCAGTAATAGAAAATGATATAAAAATGAAATTTTGTCAGAAGCTTTGCATGGTCATGCCATATTGTTGGATGCGTTTTCTGACCTGTCAGAATAGTACTCAGTGTTCTCCCCAGAAATTTTTGAAGGTGCAAAATTTCAAGCGCAGAAAGACTTTTGACCAATGCTAAGTGAAGTAAAGAGAGGCTTTATGTACAAATAATAATCACATTCAAGCGCGCTGAAAGACTTTTGACCATGCATATACTAACTGCCCTAACTATTAGATGCTAAGTGAAATATAGAAAGGCTTTATGTACACATGTTTATCATAAATAATCACATTATAAAATAAAAATATATTTTTCTTATAATATACATGTGATGAATTTGTGAAATGTTAACTGAGTCTGAAGTTTCCTAGACCTTTATAACCCTTTCATATGTTTTCATTCTTTAGTTTTGGCCATTTGTGTGAAGGAAAGCAGTCTCCACATTAGCTTAAATATCCAAATGTCTAAGTAATTATTTTCAGAATATATTATTTAATTTTTTTGTACAGTAGACATGGTGTGTAAGAGAAAAGATATTTTGTAAAATTTTAAGCAAATAATGTTGTAAACACTACTTTATACTTATTTTTATTTGAAAAATAAGTTTTTTTATATAAAGATTTGCTGAAAATAGCATAAGATCTAAGCATTGGTGACAAAAAATTCAGTTTGCTGAAGTAAAAAATTAAAGGGGAGACAACCAAAACGTATTTCACTATTAAAAAAAAATAAAACAGTCATATAAGTATTTATTTAACACAAATACACCAAAATTTTGTGGTCTTGCTATGCAAAATGATTATTTTTAAAAAACATTTGATAGTTAATAATTATCCAGGTAAGGCATGACTGACATTTTGACCTGAATATGATCGTACAGAAATAAAGTCTCCATCCTAGTTCTAAAGATTTCATGTTAACTGTTTAATTCCTTTTGACAGAAACATATAATGTCCCTTTTGATATCAATGCTACAAATTTTTTCATGACAGAAAGGTCAAGTGTTTATTTAAAATTCAACCAATCAAAAAGTCTATTTTTAGAAATATGGACTTTGATCGATATTTTTAGACATTAAATACTACATGTGGATATGCAGGTCATTAATTCAATTGACAACGATGAGCTTGTTTTGTCACTCTCACGCTGTGTAAATCCACAAGGCGTTGTACATGTTTATCTAGCTGATAGAACAAATAATTGTTATCAGTTAATTATGCTGCGGCATCAGTTATCAAGGTGCTGCGGTTGATTTAAGGGCATACGAGACAGTTACAGGGGAGATAATAACTTTGTTATGTGGAGTGGTAACGTGTTCCTGATTTTCGTGACATCGCTCAAAACATAATGGTGAATTCGCGGCAAAAGGAAAGAATTATAGTTTTAAACGTAACCCACACCATTGTATTCATCATTGTGAAATGCAGTCTCCAGGATCTTACTCAACACATCTGTTATATCAATTTACAACATAAAAATTTTAACATCGCTTCATTATTGTATTCACAAAATAGGTCTTGAATTTTACACCTAAAAATGTCATATCCATATCACAGGGGCTAGGCTCTTTAGATGTTCAAATAATACTATATTTATAGTATTATTTTAACATTTAATGAGCCTAGCCCCTGTGATCAATATATGGTGGAGCGGGAGGGGTGTGTAAAACATGCAACCGTGAATGATCGGCTGTGTATTTGAACAAGTCGCACAACAGCTATATACTGTAGACGTTGTGTTGTGAAGGTGTAGCGACTAAGTTACTACTATACCAAGTGAATACAGGATTCAAATTTTCCGTGCTGTTAGAATTGAATCAAAACACTAATAATGACATTCTTCCGTTAACTATTACTTGCATGTTTTTGGTCGCTTGTTTTTTAGACATTCAACTGAATTTACGTAGGCGGACATAACATCGTCGTATGTATGGGTCACACGAAGATGGAACACAGGCACCATGTGAGACCATTATTGGAATTGACCCAAAAAAAATGTATCGTGCGACAAACAGTTTGAAACAAATATTTGGGACACTAATTTGCGATACTCTACAACCTGATGAATTAATGCAAAAAGAACGAAGAAAAATCGGCGGGTGAAGATGAATGACATTATACCGAGAGAAATACAACGCAACGTCATTTACCGCCAAAATATTATTCAGTTTTTCTCAAATATCTTAAAAACTAGCACATGGACCCCCTATTTTCTCATTAGTTTTCAGAAGCAGGCCATCAAGAGAACCATTTGCCAAATTATGAAGGAAAAATCAATAGTCAATTTTTTTAATATCTCAATTTCAATCCAGGCATATAGCTATAATTCAGCATTACATATACAAAAACACCGAATAAGAGATATATCGGATGTTGTTATTATATTTTGTCATAATTCCATTTGAAGGCTATGAAATGAGCATTACAGATCAAAAAACAGAACTAAAATAGCCCAAGTACTTCCAAAATTACAAGCATTTAAAAATTCCCATAAAAAACGCAAATTATTGGGTTTTGTCCTAAAATTAGCCATTTTCAACGTCAAATATCTCAAAAAGTAAGTCATGAAGGTGTGTTTTTCTTTTCACATTTGGAATCATCATATCAAAATTTATGTTGTAGTGGATTTTCGTGAAAAAATCAATATGGGATCTATACTGTATCGTATGCCAATAAGCGCTGCGGGAATCAACCTTCACAAAGGAAGATGCTGCGGTCCCGCAGCACCTTGTCAGTCTGGGGAGAACAATGCTACTTCCTGTTTACCGCCTTGGTCAATTTTGACACTTGTAGCATTATAGAGTGAATTTTCATCAAAGTTTTCTCAGTAATGGTAAATGATACTTAGCTGAAATTTGTAAGAAGCTTTGCATGGTCATGAAATATTGTGGGATGCGTTTTCTGACCTCACAGAATACTACTTCCTGTTTACCGACTTGGTCAATTTTGACACTTGTAGCATAACAGAGTAAATTTTCGTCAAAGTTTTCTCTGTAATGGTAAATAATACAAAGTTGAATTTTTATACGACCGCAAAAATTTTGCGGTCGTATTATGGTATGGCGCTGGCGTCGGCGTTGGCGTCTGTGGACAGCATAACTTTAGTTCTAGTGAACCGATTGTTATCAAATTTTAGTATGATGTTTGTTGGCACAAGCTTAAGCCTGGGTTTTAATTTCGCGTTCCCTGCCCAACCTGTTTTTGAAAAAGAGGCAAAAAAGGGGCCAAAAAGGGGTAAAATTAGGTATTTTCGTGTCTGTGGACAGCATAACTTTGGTTCTAGTGGATGGATTGTTTTCAAATCTTAGTATGATGTTTCTTGGAACATTCTTGAGAAATGTTTTTTTCCTTTAGGTTTTTGCCCCACCCATTTTAGAATTAGGGGCCAAAAAAGGGTTAAATGAGGTGTTTTCACATATTTGACTGTAGAATCTTTATTATTTATTGGATTTTGATGGGGTTTGTTTCAGTGTGCTCCTGAGGAAATTTCCAATCTGGAGTATGCCAACGGATTTCACGTAGCATGTACCACTCACGAGATAAATGGGGCCCAACAGGGGCAAATCTCAAAAAAATAATTTTTTTATTTTAAGTCCGATTTTGATGCAGTTTTTTTCAATGGATTCCTTGCGAAAAATTAATATAGCACTTAGCTATTAGATTTTTGGTAACTTGTTTCCTTTCCCA
>MJUU01009322.1:37003-47235 GCA_002080025.1 Modiolus philippinarum
AATAGGGCATCTTCGCTAGCCAAGGGTTGTGATCAGCTTCTTTCCTCTTCACCCTTGGCAGATTGAGCCACAACTTGTGAAACATCAGTTTGAAATTATCTCCCTTTGAAGTTAGAGTTTCAGTATGATTTATTGTAATAATAAATGATTATTTATTGCATCTAATAATACAACAATTCACAATATATTTGACTCCAAGGAAATAACCCTTCAAAAGTAAAGAAAGATAATTAAATCATGGAAATTTTGCAAAATAGAAAAATCACTAAAGGCCATATTTTAAGTTTTATTGTTTTGATATATATACAAAATCTGAATGTATGTTAATTAATTGGCTGCAGTGAAGTTTAATTGCAACCAATCAAAGACGTGGATTTGAGACTACAGAAATCCAGCTTGATCTGCCAAGGGTGAAGATGAGAGGAGCGGATCATAACCCTTAGCTAGCGAAGATGGTAATAGGGTTGAACTTAATATAATCTCAAATACAACTTGCATTTGAAGAATTTTTGGTAATAAGGTAAATGAATACTTGTTTGAATGGGTAAACCTATACATGATATTCTGTTAGATTGAAAAAAAAAAACAAACAAACTTTCTAAGTTGAACATGAGAGACGGTGACGCAGGTCCAGACATGTAATTGGTCTTGTTATTGTTTTTCTCTTGTTCAGTTCCTTGATACATTGTGGCATGAAACTATGTTTTTTGGCCATTGTAGGTGTTTCCTGTTACTGTGGAAGTACTTTTATTAGTGGACAACAATTTTCGTGGTTTTCATAAATATCACTATTTCGTGGGTACTTGATTTCGTGGTTTCAAATTTTATGCATTAAAGGTGTAGGGAAAAATTCATTTCGTTAGGAACTTAATTTCCATGGTTTAAGCGAACCACGAAATCCACTAAAATTGGAACCCCACGAACAATAGTACTTTCACAGTATCTTTTTTACCTCGCCGAGACGAATGTCCGGAGAGCTATTGTCATACCCCCGGTGTCGGCGTCAGCGTCGTCAGCAAAAACTTTAATCTTGCTTGTGAAATGGAGACCTTGAGAGATGGGATGTTGATATTTAGTATATGGCTTCCTTGTGATGAGAGCTTTCTTGTGGTTCCATATTTGTAGACATTTTGACCATGACCTTGCCCTTAGGGCAATTTTAAGAAAACTTTAACCTTGCCTCTAGAAGGCTGGCTTTAAGTGGTAGGGTTTTCATATTTGGTATGTCACTTCCTTGTGATGAGAGCGTTCTAGTGGTACCATATTTGTAGACATTTTGACCTTGACCTTTCCCTGGGGGCAATTTTTGAAAAACTTTAACCTAGCCTCTAGAAGGAAGGGTTTAAATGGTAGGGTGTTCATATTTGGTATGTGACTTCCTTATGATGAGAGCTTTCTAGCAGTACCATAGTTGTAGACATTTTGACCTTGACCTTTGCCTGAGGGCAATTTTTGAAAAACTTTAACCTTGCCTCTAGAAGGTAGGGTTTTAGTGGTAGGGTATTCGTGTTTGGTTTGTGACTTCCTTATGAGTAGAGCTTTCTAGTGGTACCATATTTGTAGACATTATGACCTTGACCTTGCTCTGAGGGGCAATTTTTTAAAAACTTGGAACAGTGTTTCTAGAATTTTAACATTTAGTGGTAAGGTGTTCAGTTTCGGTATATGACTTCCTTATGATGATAGCTTTCTGATGGCACCATATTTTTAGACACTTTGACCTTGACCGACCCTGAGGGCAATTTTACAAAAAAAATAACCGTGTTTCTAGAATGTAGACACTTAGTGGTAAGGTGTTCAATTTTGGTATATGACTTCCTAATGATGGAAGCTTTTTGGTGGCACCATATTTTTAGACATTTTGACCTTGACCTTGCCCTTATGGCAATTTTTTTTAAAACTTGAACCTTGTAGTTGTTTAGTGATAGGATGTTTATATTTTGTTTGTGACTTCCCTATGGCGAGATCTTTCTGGAAGTACCATAGTTGTAGACATTTTGTCCTTGACATTGCCCTGAGGGCAATTTTAAAAAAAAACTTGTACCTTGTATTTATAGAAAATATTCTTTTAGTGATAAGGAGTTCCTGTTCGACATGTAGCTTTCTTATATCGCATTTAAAGTATTTATCACATTACAATTACGAAAATGTATAACTTTCAAATTATTGTGCATTGCAGTTACTCTAATCCCCGGCGAGCTATGTTGTCTTCTGACAACTCTTGTTGATTCTATATCTTAACATTAGACCTTATAGGGAAAAAATGTCATTTTTGGTGATCAGCTTAGAAACATTTTGTGAGCAATACAGATGGAACCTCAAATTTACATTTTATTGTTGACTTGATTCTTCCAAATATCTTTGTAGATTTTTACAAAAGTAATCCCATCACAGAAAGTTGTAAAATTACTTGTTGTGTATAGATAAAAGTGCAAGTTTTTGGGGTGTTATCGTTGTTGTTGTTTATCATGAATTTGTATGATATGTAAAAAGTATACTTGTACTTACCTGGGTTTTTGTGTTTGTTTATGTCAATTAAATCGAGAGCGTACATGTAATTTGTGTAATCAATGCTTAATATTAATCAGCTTCTATGATGAGACCAGATCTTGTGTTTTAAGGATGTTCGCTGGTCAATGTTAAAATAACAAGGATACCAATTAAGCCTGATTTTGTGTTAGAAAATAGAAAAAGAAAAAAATTAAGCCAAAAAAATTGATAGGTTACCGAATAAATGTTTGAGATACAAGTGTTTCATAAAATGGATGAAACTGAACTCCTATGCATTTTTCATATGTTTATCATTAGGAATGTTTATCCAATAATGAATGTGACAAAATAACACCAATTGAATAAAATTTTGTAGCAATGCTCCAAAAGGTTTATAAAATGAAGTTATAGAAAAAAATAGGGGGTCACCGGGTGAAAAATTATTAAGCTTTTAAATGGATAAAACTAGGGAAGTCTGAAAATCTGACAAAAATACATAAACATGACCAGCGAACATCCTTAAGGGTAAAGTAACAAGAGGTATGGAATTGGCAAACAATTATCAATCTTTTTATTTTTCAGTATTATTTCTGAATCATCATCACAATTCACAGAACACAAAGAACCACAGTTATCACCATGGGAAAAATGGTTGATTCAAAAAAGTAAAAATGAACGACATAAACAAAGGGAAATTCGTAGAAAGAAAAAGCAAGATAAGCTACAGAAAGAAAAGGAAAAACAGGACAAAGAATTGAAGGACAAAAAAACTGAAGAACAACGAAAAGAATGGTTAGAAAGAAAAAATCTAGAAGAAAAAATACGGAAAAGAAATGAACGGCAGCGTAAAAAATTAGAAAAAGAATTGGAGGAGGATAAAAAGAAAAGAACTGTTTTAAAATCAGAGAGTAATTATCAGGAATGGTTAGAAAAGAAAACAAAAGAGGAAAAGGAATTAAAGAAAGATCAAAAGAGGCGGCAAAAAGAAGTAGAACTGGCCAAGAAAAAGAAACAGATAGAAGCACAACATAAGTTTGAAGAGTGGATACATAAAGCTAAAAATAGACCAAAGTCTACACCAAATAGTTTTGGTTATACATCTGGAAAGTTAACAGGTAATTAAAGGAATTTATACTATCCCTGCTTTGACATAGTGATAATGGTGGCCATTCCTCAATTTGTTTATTAGTTTGTTGGGGGTCCGTCATATATTTTTCTTCTGACATTATCTGGGCCTAAGTGTGCATAATTTTATATTGGTCTGTAGCTTGGGGTTGGGCAGTCTTCGTGAAATACATTTGAAATTTGGTGGATATTTGGTTATGCAAACTTTTATGGCTTATCGGAACGATTAAAAGATAATCAAACAAAAGTTTCCACACATTTCATATTATCGGAGATTTCCAGAAAATCTTCATGTTTTTTCTGATATCAATTTATTAATACATATCACTTCCTGTTTTGAATGCTTTTCATCTGAGCAGTAGGAAATGTTAGTGATAATAAAATAAAGTCTCAAATTTACCAATTCCAAGTGATTGTCATTTTCACAGCCTGAAACTGCATAACATATGGGATGTTTTCAGGCCTGCCATTTTTCTGCTTCCTGTTTGGGAAGGTTTGGTTTTCGAAAAATTTCATCAAAGTTTATGGGATTCAAAAGTTGGCAGGATTTTATATTTTGGGGTGTAGTTTGAGTTTATCTGTCATGGTATTATTCTGGATTGACTATACCTCAGAGCTCCAGAGGATAATTTAGATACTCTGACATCATTGAGAATTAATATTTTGAAATTTTTATTTGAATTTGGAAATTTAATTGCTACAGGTGAGGAGGTAAGCTGTCATTTCTGACTGCTCCTATCTTGCTATACTTTAAGTTGATATTAACCAGATAACAAGATGATAACAAGATGATGCTCTACCAAATGTAATATTTGAGTGCTTAGTTTTAAATTATGTTCACCGGTTATTGCAAGTTACTCCCATAATGACTGTCTATTTGATATTTACTTATCAATTTGGATATGTCTATGCAGGTGATTTATTACTTAATGAGTTTAAATTTGGTTTTTTATGGACTTGGTAAATTAGGTTATCCATGGGCCTAGTAAATTTGGTTATCCATGGACTTAGTAAATTTAGTTATACATGACTTGGAAAATTTGCTTCTCAATTAGTTGGAAAATTTGGCTTGCCATGATTTGGTAAATTTGGTTATCTATGACTTGTTAAATTTGGTTATCTATGACTTGTTAAATTTGGTTATCTGTGACTTATTAAATTTGAATATCCGTGAATTTGGTAAATTTGCTTATCCATGATTTGGGAAATGTGGTTATCCATGGACTTCATAAATTTTGAAACAACATGTATATTGATTTGACATCTTTGATATGCTTGTAACTAGCTGTGAGGTAGTTTGAATTTGGTTCCAACTGGAATTTTATGCCTGCAGATCGAGGATCAGGGGCATATTGTTTTTGTCCTGTCTGTCTGTTTGTCTGTCTGTCTGTCTGTCTGTCTGTGCATCCAAAACTTTAACCTTGGCTAAAACTTTTGAACTATGTAAGGTAGACTTTTCATACTTGGCAGGTGTATAGTTCTAGTCAATAGGAACATAAATGTGCAACAAAATTAGGTCAGGTCAAATGTCAAGGTCACAGAGGTTAAAAAGGGTGAAATCGGCTGTTTTCACATATTTGACTGTAGAATCCTTAATATAATTCCTATTGAGACAGAGTTTGTTTTACATTATTGCTAATAAAATAATGCAACTGTAGTATGTCAATACACAGATTTCAGGTAGCATTAACCATTTTTGAGAAACAAGAGGACCAAAGGGGACAAACACAAAAAAATGAATTTTTATACGACCGCAAAAAAATTTTTGAGGTCGTATATTGGTATGATACTGGCGGCGGCGTCGGCGTCTGTAGACTCTTCGTTTCCGTGCAATAACTTCAGTTCTAATTGATCAATCCTTATGAAATTTTAACAAAATGTTGCTTGTCACAAAAGGAAGGTTGGGATTGGTTTTGGGTATTGTGGCCCCGCCCGTTTTTTAAAAATGGGCCAAAAAGGGCCAAATTAGGTGTTTTCATATATTGGGCTGTAGAATATTTATTATTTATCGGATTTTGATGGGGTTTCTTTCAGTGTGATCCTAAGGAAATTTGGAATCTGTATTATGTCAACAGATTTCATGTCACATGTACCGTTAATGAGATACTAGTAAATGGGTCCCAAAAGGGGGAAATCTCAAAAATCTATTTTTTTCATTTTTTGTCCGATTTTGATGCAGTTTTTTTCATTAGATTCCTTATGAAAAATAAATATAGCGCTCAACTTTTATATTTTTGGTAATTTGTTTCCTTTCCGAGCTATGAGGGGCCGAACGGGGCCAACATTGCAAATTTGCTGATTACCTGAAATTTTTATTTTCCATCCGATTTCGATGGGATTTTTTTCTTTGAATTCCTCTTGATATAAGCTTTCAGTAGTATGCAACGGATTTTGCGTAGCTCTTACCGTTTCCGAGCTACAAGGGGTCAAAGGGGCCAAAATTGCAAATTTTTTAAATATGTGAAATCTTTATTTTCCATCGGATTTCGATGGGATTTTTTTCTTTGAATTCCTCTTGATATAAGCTTTCAGTAGTATGTCAGCAGATTTTGCGTTGCTCTTACCGTTTCCGAGCTACAAGGGGTCAAAGGGGCCAAAATTGCAAATTTTCAAATATGTGAAATCTTTATTTTTCTTCGGATTTTGATGGGATTTTTTTCTTTGAATTCCTTTTGATATAAGCTTTCAGTAGTATGTCAACAGATATTGCGTAGCTCTTACCGTTTCTGAGCTACAAGGGTCAAAGGGGCCTAAATTGCAATTTTCAAATTATGTGAAATCTTTATTTTTCATCAGATTTCAATAGGATTTTTTTCTTTGGATTCCTCTTGATGTAAGCTGTCAGTAGTATGGCAGCGGATTTTGCGTAGCTCTTATCGTTTTTGAGCTACAAGGGGTCAAAGGGGCCAAGATTGTAATTTTCGAAATATTTGAAATCCTTATTATTCATCTGATTTTGATAAGATTTTTTTCTTTGGATTCTTCTTGATATAAGCTTTCAGTAGTAAGTCAACAAATTTGGCATAGATTTTCCGGTTTCTGAGCTAAAGCAAAATTGCAACTGATTCAAGTTCTTTATTGTGTCCATTTATTTACTATTCCTCATTCATTTGAATTGCACTCATATTCAAATTTCAGTATTCGACATGCTGCGGTCGTATCATGCTGCGCTCGGTGTAGCCCTTTATTTTAATATTTTGTCAGATCTTGATGCAGTATTATTCTATAGATTTCTTATAGCATGTTTAAACAGATACATTTAACAATTAAAACCTTTTCAATAAACAAGAGGCCCAAAGGTGCTTTATCTATTTCAGAATAAAGGGGTTGATTTGGGTTTTATGTTTTTATGGTAATAGACAACTTTTGAACTATGTAAGATATACTTATAATTCTTGGCAAGTGTATAGGTCTTGTGAAGAGGAACATAAATTTACAAAAAATTAGCTCACAGGTCAAGGTCACAGAGGTCAAAAAGGGGTAAAATTGGGTATTTTCATATCTTTTATTGTAGAATCTTGGGTCAAATGTAGTGTTTCACAAACACATCTTGTTTTAAACTTTGAAATATATCATTTTCAAAAGATTTTTAATGTGAGGTTACTGAACTAAGACTGTTAAAAAATCTTGTCCTTTAATCATTATTAAGGAGCTTGTCAGTAATAAGCCCTATAAACAATAAGTCAATAGAAAATGTCTGCCATGCATCCCTTGCACTGTAACTGATAAAAATCTCAAATGCAGAGCTTCTGATTATCTTTACAATTTTTCATCAGTCCTGCAGATTAGCTGTTTTGGATATTTTCAGTCCACAAAATCATGCTTTAGTGCAGTTAAGAAATGGTGGACAATTTCTGTATTTTATAAACACTTTAAAGATTGCTTTATAGTGGAATCTTGGTGCCACATTACAGTGTACTCTATTATCAGGAGAAAGAATCAAACAAAATTCTTCATTGAAATTTTATTAAAGAAAAAAAAAGAAAACATTTAATATTAACATAAAAAGTAGAAATGTCTAAAAAGTGAGATATAACATGTGATGTATAAATATATTTGTATATAATTATTATAATATGTGTATTGCACTACATCTTTATCAGTTTTATCTAATATGGTGGTGTTAATCAACAATTGCATGTATCATGTAAAAAGGATGAATCAATAATTTAACCTTTGGTCATATAAAAAAGTTTGATATGAGTTTAAAGTTGCCCTTTCAGAAAAGATTCATGCATATTAATGTGTTGGAAGCATAAAGTATTAAAGCTTTAGTAAAAATTGGTGAAAAAATTATATTTTTATAAGGTTATAATGTTGATGACATTCTGAAATTGAATAGTACATTGCACAAGTTCAAAAGGCTTAATAATTTTGTGCAATAAAAGTATAATTCCAGTTGTAAGGTTGTAAATCTGAAAAAAATTATATTACAGTTTAATTTCGACACAAAATTTGTAGGAACTTACAATAAAACTTTAAAATTGCGTAGAATGAAATTGCTAATTATTATACAAATAATATAAAATTGCAGTGGATAATTTGTCTGAATCAGGTTGTTAATTTACAGTCTGTTCGATTTCCTGTCCTGAAGTTGTATCCTCTTGCTGTTGAGAAGTTACCTCTCCTTGCGGTTGAGACGTTACTTCCCCTTGCTGTTGAAACGTTACTTCCCCTTGCTGTTGAGATGTTACATCCTCTTGCTGCTGAGAAGTTGTCTCCTCTTGCTGCTGAGAAGTGGTCTCTTGTAAATTGTTCTGACCCATTGATTGTTGTGTACTTCCAGGTGCTAGTTTCTCTTTCATAGTTTTGATATCTTCAGGGTGATCTCTATAATCTGATGGTACTTGTTTCAACTGTAAGACAACCAAAAGTAATCGTAAAATACATGTACATTGAATATGATAAACTGATAATATGGTGTACATAAAAAAAATCCTTCGCTGATCAAGTCATAAAGCCCCCCACCAAAAAAAAATGGGTCTCCTTTGCAGGACAAACATACATCAAATTTGGGCATTCGCTGTAAAGTTTTATGTTTATTTATATACAGTTCAAATTGAAACTGCAAACACTTGAACACCATGGATGTCTTGAAATCTTTTTCTGGACCTTTTGTTCAAATTTAAGGTAGATAGACACTGTTGCGCTGCGCAATTCAATCACACATTAGAAAAATAAAGAGTCGGACACGGAGTACGTTTGATTTTCGAGCCGGAACAGTAATTTGAAGGCTTTTCCTTTGTGACGTCATAATTGCCGCGAATTAACTCCCTTTTCCCGTAAATAATTTTTAATCCGGGAACTTTGTAAAATATCTCCGTTAAAAGCATGGTGACATATACATTTTTTAATTGTAATCAATAAATTACATCATAAACTATATGTTCACAAAAATACATCAAATTCTCATGGATAAGAAGTTCATTTCTATTAAGCTAAATATTGCTTTTCCATATTTTCCCCGTGCATTCCATGTAAATTTAGGTGAAAAATGGCTAAAAATGAGCAAACTTTGATTACAGTTCTAGAAAAAGCAAGCATGGTGACCCATACTTTTTATTAGAGATTTCGGGTAAGTAGGGTTTGTTCTTCAATTATGCCGACTTACAACAAAATCTCATGGATATGAATATTACTGTCTATCTACCTTAAACATAGATTGACCTTGATATCTTGATTGACCCTCCAGCTCAAATTTTTTTCATTGATCCCTTGACTTGAGCCATCGAAGTGTGACTGTAGTATCTTTGAAGTCTATGGACCAGTTTACAAATTTTTCTGCATTTCATTTTTACTGGTGCAAAATATATTTAAATCATTGGAAAAATAATTTTATTGATTTAAAGTAAAAACAGAATCATGATCAATGATAGAACAAGAGCATCTTCATTGCTACATAAAAGGGGAGATAATCAAAGACATATTTAAAGAAGGTTAATAGAGTAGTCTATCTTTGATATATAATGATAAATGTATGTGAGATGTACATATGGGGAGAATAAATCAGATGTATTGGCTATTTATGAATATATAGGAATACAAAACATACCACATCCTTAACTGTAGTATCTGCATCATGGGCCAATAACATTGTGATAATATCTTCATTAGATAGTCCCATTGCATAATGTAGTGGGGTTCTGTTCATCTGTTGATAGTAAAATAAGTACATAGTTAGAACACACATAAAAAATGTAGATGTTACATTGTTCAGAATTAAAGTAATTTTCCCCATTTAACTTTGCCCATTATACTTATTCTCAAAGACCATGGAGCTAGCGTAAATAAAAGCTCATAGATTGTCTAATAAACAATAATTTAGTTTTACATTAGAAATTTTGTCATGAAGGCTTACCAATTGCTAAAGAAATTGGTATACATGTAAAAAGAGATAGAATTTTCTAAAGCTACTGGTATACAGAAGTGATGTATGGCATATCTGGCTTTCCACATCATTATTCAACTTTTATAGCTAGCTGTTTCAGTTTAATCATAAGGATGGGTTTACCATTTAGAGTTATATTATTAGTCGACTTACATTTTCCCCATTTTTTAAGAGCTTTTTAACTTAATTGTTCTTTACTGAAGAAATACAATACATATTTCAGATGACT
>MJUU01009323.1:3365-22196 GCA_002080025.1 Modiolus philippinarum
CCCCCCCCCCCCTCGGACGGACGGACGGAAAGACGGACGGACGGACGGACGGACGAACATTGGTAAAACAATATGCCCCCCGACTTATTGTCGCGGGGGTATAAAAAATGGAAAAGAAAACATGCTATATAAGTCATATTTTACGGCAGGTCCAGAGCCAACCAAACATTGAATATGCATAATATATACCATAGATGTATTAGCCATAGATAGAGCACTCCGGACGATCAAACGTACTATCCTTGTTGCCGATATTTTATCAACCACTTGACAAATTACTGTCCCTGTATGTCCCGGCGTGCTTCTGATACTGAATTTTCTGCGTGAATCTTACACTGATGTTAGTCAGTCTCGGCAATAAACGTGTCCGTTCGTTATCTTCCGGTCTATTATTTACATTGACAACCATACTTTTAAGAGATGGATGTTGAAGAGGTATGGTTTAGCAATTATGAGCTTGTTGAAATTATAGGGAAAAATGATTTCGCAAATATTTACTGTTTGTGTTGTCTACAAAGATTTTCAAATCCTTTGTTTCCCTGGCATATGCGCAAGTTTGACTACCTGGAAATTAGATTAAGAGCCCATTGTAGGTCCAGTATATTTAAGAAGCACTCGAAACTTTCATGAAAGGTACCGTATATGTCGAACATATAAGCAATGTACGATCTCGTTTCTGTATTAAAACACGCTTGCCTATTTTTTATTTTTTTATTTTTATTTTATTTTTATTTATTTTTTTTTTTTTTTTGGCGAGACACTGACAATTTAAAAAACACAGTTCATTATCATTTTCATCTACGGAGAAATTGAAAAAAGAAGGGAAACGGGGAATGTGTCAAAGAGACAACGACCCAAAGGGGAATAATAACAACTCGAAGCCACCATAAGATCTTCAATGAACGATGAGGAAACCCCATACCCAACGGCAGGTCGGAGTCGGCCCCTAAATAAAGAGTAATCAAGTTCAACGAAATAAGCATCATCCTAGACCCCTATAGACATAAAGTAAACAAAAGACACACAAAGGCTTAATAAATTTCCTGGCTTAGGACAGGCGCAAACCTGCTGCGGCGGGGTTAAACTATTCTTTGATGCATAATCCTTGATACCAGATCAAAAGCAGTTACATATGTACTGTCGGCTCCCAGATCTTGCATTGTAGTTCACACAGGAATGTTTCAATAGTAATTATTACTTTTCTTATAGAAATTTAATCTCTGTTTTTTACAGGGGCCGGTAACATATACGTACATGTATCTGGTATTATGATAATTGTTTGGTTTGATTAATTGACTGGCTCTGAACCGGGTAATGGATTAATATTCATTAGTTAATTATTAATGTTAAAATCATTGTATGTAATTATTTGCTCTTTATGGGCCCTTTAATTGGAATAATAAAGTATGTCTATGTATGTCTGTCTATACGATATTGATAGACCGGGTCCCATATTTATGTATAAGAAGGAGTATATGGGACCCAGTCTGTCAATATCGTATGTTACTGGCCCCTGTGCCTTTCCTTAGCGGCAACCGTGGCAAATAAATGGTGGAAATATACAGTTGTCATTCGTTAACCGCAAACTCGACATTAATTGCTCATGAAAGGTCAGGTCATGATCTAAAACAAGAAAGCAACAGCTTATATATAGATAAATTCAAATTGAATTTAAAAACAAAAGAAAACATACGGAAGGAAAGACAAATAAAAAGGTTAAGAGAATTTAATCTCACAATTATGATAACCTCAAAAAATGAAGTTATTTTGGTGATATAACGAATATTACCACCCTGATTTTTTTTATATAAATTCACCTTTTTTTTAAAGTTTGTAATTAAATTCAACCGATTAAATTGGCTTCACTTTTAATCCCAATATCTTTTGTTGTCCAATGTTGTCCCCTTAGTGAATTATACCATCAAAAGGGCATTTAAAACCAGAATTTAGTCACGGCGTTTTACATTTCCGCAAACTGGCATTACGTTTCCGAAAAAATATATTACGTTTCCGGAAAAAATAGTTTACCTTTCCGCAAAAAATATATATTACTTTTCCGGAAAAAATTTCGTTTCCGCAAAAGAAATACATTTGTATCTAACCTTTATAAAATATTTATCCACAATTTCAAGTTTATACAATTTAAAAAATAATAATAAAGACGACCGCTACATGATCTAATAAATTTTGAACGTTCAACTTTTTTTCTTTTTTTAACTTGCGACATTCGCAGTATATTTTGTACAAAAGTATTACATACAATATTAAAAAGAAACACGTACTATCATAGCCAACAAGTATTTATTGTTTTGATACTTTTTTAAAACTTTTTTCGGAAGTAATTTTTTGTGGGTTAAAAAGAGAACAAATCTGACCATTATGTTCACATCATATACTTGTATTTCAAATTCTAAGGTAAACATGTTCAAAATCTTAACTGGATTTATCAGTGAAGTATTTTTAAAGCAAAACAAAATGGTGTGGATCCATCCAGTACATTCATGCACAAAGCTGAAGATCATATTTTTTTGTCAATTTTATTTAATTATTATAAATCAAATTGAAATTGTAATGAAAACTATATACCTGATTAACCAGGTAAATTTTCGGAAATGTAATGCATAAAATTTGCGGAAACGTAAACTTTTAATTTGCGGAAACGTAATAATTAACATTTGAAAAATTTGCGGAAAAGTAATGCGCCCTTTTATAGTCACATAGGTTTTATGTTTAGGAAATAACCGGAAATTGTATAAAATTCAGGTAAAAGATACCTACCTAAACTGTACATTTTGACAAATCATTATCTTCTTTCCTTAATAACTGCCGATTTCAACGGAAAAAAGATGAGTATATTGAGAAAAAAATTACTTTATTACTTTATTTGCACCAATCATCAGGTATTAACTATCAAGTTTCTCTTAATTAAACTGTAATAAGCTTTCTTCCGATTGATTCTGTCGGCAACAGAGGAGACCGGTCCATATAATTACCCCAAAACACCCAAATCTACCCCAAAACACCCAAAACTACCCAAAACTGCCCCCAATTATCCCAAAACTGCCACAAAACACAATTAAATAACGAAAGTTGGTAAAATGTAAATAAATTTTAATTTATATATCAGTTTTTATTCAAAGAAATTGAAGAAATAACTGTAGGGTATATGCTCGGTGATATGTATTTTTGAACTGTCTTGTATACAACGAAGTGATGTTCAACCCCATTATTTTCGAACATGTACGTTATTATTATTTTAAAATGATGTAAAATATCACCCTTGTCTGTGGAAATAATATTTTTAGCATTTGACATTTATTTCAAAATAAGTAAGTTCAAGTGTATTGGTTTGATATATCCTCAGAACAAATACACCATAATTGAAGAAACACACTCCAGACTGCGACAACAACGTAAATTATTAGTTCGGTGTGGAGTAAATATTAAAACTTGAAAGCTAGTAGTATGAGTGTTATTTGCTATCTGAAAATATGAAATAAAGGACTTAAATATTTCTTACATAGAACTTGTCAGATGTCCATTTCAATACACAAGACATGTTTAATTTCCATCAAAACGGGTTTTAAAAAAACATTTGTTGACCAAAAACAATAAAAAAGTAATAAAGTTGATATTTTTTGTTTCAAAAAGGTATATTTTACATTGTTTTGTGTGTTTTTGGGTAGCTTTTGGGTGTTTTGGGGTAGTTTTGGGTGTTTTTGGGTAAATCTATGGACCAGGAGGAGACGGATAACAGCATGTCATCGATTACTTTGATAGAACAAAGGGCATAGCATGGGGTACCACGGGTGGTGTTCGGAGTGCTCTATCTATGGCTAATACAACTATGTATATACTAACATATAAAAACAATACTGATATAACTAAATAGTAACTCCAATACAGGCTTAACCTTCTCACGTTAAGACAACTGTTAATAAATGTACCCAACTGTTTCAAAAAAAGATAAATTTTCATTTGTAAATAACCAAATCAATTTACAAGATAAATTCATATTCCCAAAATTTTTACAATTATCTTTAATCTTTAAAAAAAATCGAAATAGAACAGCAAATTACTTATAGTGTACTCACAGTAAACCACCGAGGCCTTAAAGATCATTTTAGTACCTAATTTTACTCATCCATGATATTCATTGTCAAATTTTTAAACCTGAAGTAGACTCACACCTTTAAGATACTGCAGATTAGATCCCCAAAAATTGAAAAAAGATATATATCATATTAAACATGTTTTATTGTAAAATAGTAACAATATAATTGGCCCGAGATAATTGGGCCATATAGTTATTCAAATTAATGTTAAAAATATTAAATTATATTTCATCTGAGCATTTTACTTGTATGGAAAATTTAGGCGCTTTAAAGACAAAACTTATGTTAAAACAGAAATACAAAAATTTTCGTGGTGCATTTTTAAAGTGACCCCTATTCTGTTTATACGTGCAGATTACATTCACGTGAACATATTCTTTATTTTGAACGACTGAAAAAATTGGCCTGGTTAAGAAGTTGGGTGGAGTGATTCAAACCTAAGAGGCGAATCATACATTTTATTGTCGCAAATTGAGTGTATAATTTAAGCATAACTGATTATTGCAGCTAAGCATATTGACTAAAGCCTGCAACAAGAGCAGAATTGGCGGGGTTCGTCTTGATTAAAGTAAATGAGAACCGAAATGAATTCTTGAATGTTTACACTTTTACAGGGTATTATTTTTTTTTAATAAATTAAATTCAATATCTAAATAATTAGCGTTTTTGTAAAGTATGTAAAATTCGGCAATTTTGACAATTTTTAAAACCGCATAAATTTATTTCTGCACAAAATTTTTTAAAAGTAAATCGGCAGAAAAAATATGAAAATCTTTCAGTTTTCTATGCATTTTACAGATCCAAAATCGGATGGATAATGAAAAAATGACAAAAGATCAAAAATTCCTTTACATTGTTATAAAGTGGTCTTACTACGACTTTGCCAACCAAAAATGCTAATTTGCATATGTAAATTAGATTTTATGACATCACTAATGAGGTTCGCGAACCTTCCTATATAAGTTTTTGCATTTTTCGCCTTTTTAATGTATCCTTTGCAAAAGTTGTGAAAAAGTTTTCTGTTTTTTTTTTTGCTTATTTCTTTAGAAAAACAATTTTGGAAATTTGTGTTACAAATTATACTTGCTCCCAAGTCGTGATATGCACCATTTTAGTCCACAGATTGTTATTTTTCTGGTCAAAATTTTTGAATTATAATAGTAATCTTGGGGATCTTCAGTAATTTCGCTGTGGTCTATGTAATTAAAGTGATATACTTTACACTTTAAAATAAACTTAAGGGTCGTTTTATACTGGTCAACAATTAAAGCAATTGAAAGAAAAAACGTTTGAGAAAAACAAAAATTTTCTAATTTCCTTTGGGCAGGTCTAAAAAGGGGACAAGTTCTGAAATTTCATGCAGGTTATGCTGATGTTAACATGTTTTATTTGAAGAGGGGATGCATGAAATCTTGTTTTAAAAGTGGGGGGGGGGGGGNGTTCACAACGGGTTTTCACGGGGATATTCTAGTCCACGGTCTAATACCGAAGACAATGTTCCACAAAGGGACACTATAGGTGAAGGTGAGGGCACTGGGTTATATTGTTAAAAATCACTGGAGTTATCATTAAAGGATAACTTGGCTGAATCTCAGGGAATGAAAAAAAGTTGTTTTATTCAATTGGATCCGTCGAGGTAAGGTAAGTATATTGTAATCAAGTTGACATTTCCAGTCTGAACAGGATTAGAAATTACTCTAAAGGGGGTTTGTTTGAATGCCGAGAATGCTTAAGTAGTACAGCAGTCATATTAGAGGTAGTGTAGGGTGCAGGATATGAAGTCACCGGAAGTTGTGCCACTTCAGCGGAAGTCACGTCACGGAAATGAGCACGAAGTGATAAAACTGTGCAAACATAACCAACACGAGACCATAAGTGTCCTATGGATAGGCAAACGTATGAATTACCGAAAGTGGGTATGTCCTATTTTGTCCTATGGTCCTTTGGTCATTACTTTAAAATTCATTAAGTTTACACCTACCTCGCGAAAGGATGACAGCTAGCAGGAAACAAAGGACCTGTAGGATAATCTTAAGGTGAACCGATACAGGCACCCGAGAGCCTCTTGTTTTATAATACGTTTGTGTCAAATATGTTATAAGAAAGACGCAGTCAAACATGAACATGAAGTTTTCAGTGGTTGCTTCAATTACATGTACAGATAAATTATGATGGTACTGCATATAAAAAGACATCTACCATGAGGCCTGAGCAAAACTCATTGTTGAAGGCCTCACTGTGACTTCAAGATAAAGAACGACAATAAAAACGTTCCCTCGCTCGGTTTTATTAGTTTACTGTTGTAATTGAGGCAAGATTCTAGCCAAGTATTGGTCTGCTAGTATATTTGAGGAAACATTCTTGCTTGGTATTGGTTTTCTGGTGTATTTGATGCAATACTCTTGCTAAGTTTTGTATTTGCTGATTTAATTGAAGAAACTTTCTTGCAAGCAATTGGATTTATTTAAGGCTTTGTATTTGAATGCTGTTGTATTTGAGGCAACATTATATTTAATGTATTGGTTGAAGTTATTTTTCTAGCTAGGTTTTGGTTTGTTGATATATTGGAGGCAACTTTTTGTTAGGTATTTGATTGCTGCTATCTTTGAGGTAATATTCCTGCTAGGTATCCATTTGCTGGTGCATTAGTGGCAACATGTTTTGCCAGATACATTCTTTGCTGGTGGTATTAATGAAAAATCATGCTAGGTAATGGGTATTCATTTGCTAATGTGTATGAGACAACATTTTTGCAGCTACTGGTTTGGTGACGTGTCTGTTGAGGAAACATTCTTGCTAGGTATTGGTTTGCTGGTGTATTTAAGGCACTAAGACAACATTCTTGGCGAGTTTTTTTTGGTTGCTAAGGTATCTGAGGCAACATTCTTGCTAAGTACTTTACTGTCGCATTTAAGGTATCATTCATAATATTTATTAGTTTGTTGATATATTGGAGGCAACAATCTTGCTAGGTAATCAATTGCTGCTATCTTTGAAGCAACATTCTTGTTGAGTATCCTTTTGCTGATTGATTGGAGGCAACAATTCTTGCTGTGCATTTTATTTGCTGATGAATCTGAGGCAACATTCTTGCTATGTATTTGAATACTGATGCATGGATGAAAGTGCAGACAGTTGAAAAATAAGGAAAACTGCATTTTTGTAAGGAATACATGGGGAAAAGCAAGGCCAATATCTGGAAATCCTTATAAATCCAAAGAACTTTCATGAATGCTAATTTTCTTGTAAGGCACTTATTTGCTGACATATTTGAGGTAACAGTCTTCCCAGGAATTATTCAAGACCACATTCTTGCTAGGCAATAGTTTGCTGATGTGTGTTTGGCTACATTCTTGCTAGGTATTTATTTGTAGATGTATTTGGTGAAAGAATTTTGCTAGCGTCCGTTTGCTCCCATTTTTGATGCAATGTTCTCATAAGTTATTTGTTAGCTAATGGTATTTGAACCAAAAATCTCCTTTTGTCATAAATTTGAGTCATATTTATCTAGGTATAGGTTTGATGGTGTTTTCAGGCAACATTTTTGATAGGTATTTGTTTGCTAATGTATTTGAGGGAACATTCCTGCTAGATATTGGTTTACTGAAGTATTTGAGGAAATTTTGCTAAGCATTTGTATGCTGAAGTGTTCGAGCTAGGTATTGGATTGTTGATATATTTGAGGTAAGATTTTTGCTAAATATTGGTTTTCTGCCATCTTCCAGCTAACATTCTTGCCAGGTAATTTTTCTTGCTAGGTAATTGTTTACTAAAGTATTTGAGGCAGCATTCCTGCTAAGCATTAATTTGCTGATGCATTTGAGCCAACATTTTAAATAATTTTTAGTTTGCTGAAGTCTTTGAGATATTATTCTAGTTAGGTATAGATTTTTTTTTATATATTGGAGGCAACATTTTTGCTAGATAATCAATTGCTGCTATCTTTAGTGCAAGGTAATCATTTGCCAATGCATTTCAGGCAACATGTTCTTCTGGGTACATTCTTTCCTAATGTGTTAAATAACAGGTATTCATTTGCTTAAAGTATTTGAGGTCATATACTTGCTAGGTATTTGTTGATTGATGAAGGGGAGAAAGGACAGAAAGAAGAAAAATCAGGAAATAAGGAAAACTTCACATTTTTGTAAAGGGCAAACAGAGCCAAAATCTTGAAATCCTTGAGTAATACAGAACTTTCATGGGTGCTAATTCTCTTGCTAGACATTCATTTGATGATGCATTTGAGATTGATGAAGGGGAGAAAGGGCAGAAAGAAGAAAAATCAGGAAATAAGGAATACTTCACATTTTTGTAAAGGGCAAACAGAGACAAAATCTTGAAATCCTTGAGTAATACAGAACTTTCATGAGTGCTAATTCTCTTGCTAGACATTCATTTGATGATGCATTTGAGATAAGTTTTCTTAGGTATTTTATTTGCTGATGGGGAAAGAGTTTTGCTAGGTATTTATTTTCTGCCATTTTTGAGGCAACGTTTTTGCAAGGTATTTGTTGGCTCACTTGCTTATATATTTGGAAAACAATCTTGGTGATGAAGCCAAAGTTTTATTAGATATTTGCTTGCTCATGACTACAGAAAACATTCTGCTAAGTGCTAATTTAATTGATGGTGTATTTGAGTCAATGTTTTGCTAGGTATTTGCTTGCAACATTATTGCCACTAAGTTCTTAAATCATATTAGTTGAATGTTCATTTGTGATGCTTGGTTTTGGGTCTTTTTAATTTGGAGACGGGATAGTGTCGCCTTTACATTTATCCCATTTCCTTTCATTTTCATATTTGTTGCAGTATTTGAGGCAACATTCTTGCTAGGTATTCATTTGCTGATGCATTTAGGAAAGAACATTCTTGCTAGGAACATTTTTTGCTGATGTATTTTTGGTAACATTTAAGCTAGGTTCTTGTTTTCTGTCCTTTTTAAGGCAATCTACTTGCAGGGTCTGTCCTTTTTAAGGCAATCTACTTGCAGGGTATTTGTCTACTGATGTATTTGAGGAAATACTTTTGCCAGGTACATTGTCTGCTAATGTAATAGAGGAAACAAGAGTTGGCAGAAGACAACATCTCGCGGGGGATAAGAGTGACCATAATGCACAAACAATTTGAATGTTATAAAAAGGTACCATCAGAATCTCTCATCACAAAAAAAGTCACATACCAAATATGAACACCCTACCACTTAACAACTTTAATTCTAGAAGCAAGGTTAAAGTTTTTCAAAAAAATGCCCCCAAGGCAATGTCAATGTTAAAATGTCTACAAATGTGGTACCATTAGAAAGCTCTCATCACAAGAAAGTCACATACCAAATATGAACACCCTACCACTTAACAACTTAATTCTAGAAGCAAGGTTAAAGTTTAAAAAAAAAATGCCCTCAGGGCAAGGTCAATGTCAAAATATCTACAAATGTGGTACCATTAGAAAGCTCTCATCGCAAGAAAGTCACATACCAAATATGAACACCCTACCACTTAACAACTTAATTCTAGAAGCAAGGTTAAAGTTTTTTAAAAAAATGCCCTCAGTGCAAGGTCAATGTCAAAATGTCTACAAATGTGGTACCATTAGAAAGCTCTCATCACAAGATAGTCCCAGACCAAATATGAACATCCTACCACTAAACAACTTTATTCTAGAATCAAGGTTAAACTTTTAAAAAAAATTGCCCAAGGGCAAGGTCAAGGTCAAAATGTTTAAAAATATGGTACCACTAGAAAGTTCTCATCATAAGTAAGTAACATACCACATATGAACACCATACCACTAAAAGCCTACCTTCTTGAGGCAAGGTTGAAGTTTTTTTTAAAAGTTGTCCTAAGGGCAAAGTCAAGGTCAAAACGTCTAAAAATATGGTACCACTAGAAAGCTCTCATCATAATGAAGTTACATACCAAATATGAACAACCTACCACTAAAAGCCTACCTTCTACAGGCAAGATTGAAGTTTTTTAAAAATCAACCTAAGGGCAAGGTCAAGGTCAAAATGCCTATAAAAATCATGGAATGGTACCAGAAGAACGCTCTCATCATAAGGAAGTTACATACCAAATATGAACACCTTACTGTTAGAAACTACTTCCAAGAGGCAAAGTTAAGTTTTTGTCCTAAGGGAAAGGTCAAGGTCAAAATGTCTACAAGTATGGTACCAGAAGAAAGCTCTTATCACATGGAAGTCACATACCAAATATCAACAGCCTAGCTCTTCAAGTCTCCATTCCACAAGCCATGTTCAAGTTTTGCTGACGATGTCAATGCCGACGCCGGGGGTATGACAATAGCTCTCCGGACATTCGTCCCCACGAGCTAAAAATGGTGCTTGTAAATAGGTAAGCATTTGCTGATGTATTTGTGACAAGATTCTTGCCAGGTATTGATTTGCTGATGTATTTCCTTGCTAGTTATTCATTTACTTGAATTTGAGGCAACATTTTTGTTAGGTACATTGTTTGATGGCGTATATGAGGAAAATATTCATGCTAGGTAATAGGTATTCTTCTACTGATGTGTCTGAGGCAACATTCTTGCTAGGTATACTTTTTCTTAATGTATTTCAAGAAGCATTATTTCTAGGTATTCTTTTGCTGCAGTCTTTGAGGCAACATTCTTGTTAGGTATTTGTTTTATGATTTATTTGAAGCAGCATTCCTGCTAAGTATTGGCTTGCTGATGTATTCAAGGCAACAATCTTGCTAGGTATCAGTTTTTTCAATGTATTTGACCTTTCTATAAGCAAAGCTCATTGTTGAAGGCCTCATGGTGACTTTAAGATGAAGAACAATAATAAAAGCATGTTTCCTTGCTTGGTGTAGAGATTTTGTCTCATGTGCATTTACTCCATATCCTTTCACTGTTTATTTGAGACAACATTAAATGCTAAATCAAATGAGACACTTTTATTGCTGTCTATAAAACAAAACAAAACCAATAGCAACACTCAATAATGGTAGTAAAACAAATCCATAAACAGCTAACGAAATAATCCAATGTAACAGCCATTCTTTTAACTGGGAGACACTTAACTGTCCTCCTATAAATAATGTGTACACTAGATTAAACATGGTCCCACAAAACATAACAAATACTAACAATGATTTAACAAAATGTGGAATACATTTCTTATTTTCTCCTGTCACATCCCATTCCAGTTCATATAAAATTTCGTCTGTGAAATTTATGCCATCGTCTTCTGGTGAATACATGGATTCCAGAACATTTTGTAGGTTTACAGACACAAAATCTGCATGTTTCTTTTCTACTTTTTCTACATAAGTTTCAGGTTTGATCATGTTGAATTCTTTCTCCTTGTTTCTTACAGATTGCAGCTGTAACATCAATGGCTTTAACTCTGAAACGGTAAAAAATTTCTCTTTTAGCTTTAATGCATGATGTTTTGAGTGACATATAACTACATTCATCAGGAATAGGAGGAAGAAAACGAAAGCTGTTTTCATGTACTTGACTGTATAGAAAAGATAAAAAAATGGTGTAAAGATTATATTTGCATTAACCATGATCTGGGACTATTATATTGTCAATATATTAGTCCCAGCCATGATGATTCTTTAAAGAAAAAAAAAGCTGGTGTACAAGTAATAATATTTTGAAGTGATTATATGCAATGAAGAACACAATAAATTGCAAACAAATTTGTTGTTAGTCTAATGATCAAAAGCTAGATACAGTGTAAATGCATTTGGTAGTCATCTTAGATAAGACAACTAGAAAAAACTGTGAGCAAAGCTCACTAATATTTACCCGGCTCCCCCATTTGACTCCAGAAGTAAAAAAAAAGGGCAAATCATATCAAAATTTTAAATAGCTGGTGCCCACTGAATTTCACCAAGTGGTCTAGGTGGAGTTGTCGCCACAAAGTATGTACCCCTATTGTGAACAGAATAATGAACGAACGGAAGGATGAACAGACAAACTGACACCATGATCACTATAGATTGCCCGCTAAAGCAGGGGGTATAATAAATCAAACATGGATGTGGTGTTGTTCGACAATTAGCAATTCATTACATTCAAACTGATGCTAGGGGCCGTCTTGAACTTACTAAGAGGTATGAGCAAACCTTATTGTTGAAGACCCCATGGTTACTTCAAGATGAAGAACAACAATAAAAGCGTTGTTCCATTGCTTGGTTTTTACCATGTATTAGTAGAGACTTTGTCTCATGTACATTTATTCCATATCCTTTCTTTGTTTAACAACTGCACACTGCATTTTGTCTGTAATGGGTTATTTTTGTTTATTGTTTGTTTGAATTTCATTGATTCAGAAAGTTAAACAATAATTAAATGTAACAAATCTTAACTAGAGCTGTTGTCGAATAGACCACGCTCATTGAACCCTGAATCAATATAGCAAGTGCAAATTTAAGTGAGTGTGGAGACAATACAGTTTTGGACACAGTGAAAAAGTGGACACAATACAAAAAAATAGAATAAAAAGATAACAGGAAACACCTACAATTGCCAAAAACATAGTCCCATGCCACAATGTACCAAGGAACTGCACAAGAAAAAACCACAATAAAAATCAAAAGACCAACGTAAACAACGATAGGAACTTGGGACAGCCAGACTTGACCTCCCCCTATTTTTCAGAAAATATTAAAAGACAAGTTAATTCCCCTTAACAGCAACCATTTTACTTCATGCATATCTCCAGGTGGTATAATACAACTGAGTAGCATTTCATCAAAATCCAAGCAACTGTTTAAGAGGACATGCACTGACAAGGTAATAAAAAAATCCAACCCTCTTTTTTACAGAAAATTTTCAAAGATGAATTACCTATTCTAAATTCTGGGAAGCAACCATATTTCGTCATGCACATCTTCAGGTAATGTACTACAACTGTGTACCATTTCATCCAAATCCAAGAACCCGTTTAAGAAGACATGCACTGACAAGATTCATCCCCGTTTTGTCCAGAAATATTCAAAGATGAATTATCTCCCCTTCAAAATTTCAGGCAGCAACCATACGACTTCAAGCACATCTTCAGGTGGTGTACTACAACTGTGTAACATTTCATAAAATCAAAGATCCCATTTAAGAGGACATGCACTGACAAGGTTCCACCCCCCCGCCCTCAATTTTTTAAGAAAAATATTCAACGACGATTTATCTAACCTTCCAAATTTCTTGCAGCAAACATGTCAATTTATGCAGATCTTCAGGTGGTGTACTACAACTGTGTAACATTTCATCAAAATCCAAGAACCCGCTTTAGAGGACATGTGCTGATAAGGTTGGTTCCCCTTTTTTTCGTGAAATATTCAAAGACAAATTATCTCCCCTTCCATATTTCTGGCAGCATCCATATTACTTCATGCACATCTTCAGGTGGTGCACTACAACAGTGTAACATTTCATCAAAATCCTAGCTGCCATTTAGGAGAACATGAGCTGACAAAGTACATGGACGGACGGACAGGGTGATTCCTATATACGTATACCCCAAACTTTGTTTGTGGGGTATATGATAAGGTTTATACATATTAAAAATTCTATGTTCCGTTCTCAGATTTTCTAATTAGTAAGGGTTGTTAACCTGTTGCTGCTTCAGGATATACAGATATTTATGTAAGGGAGATAATTTGATAAAAGAATTTAATACAAATGTAGATATCACTAGAGATATCAATGTTTCATAACTTATTTCCTTTGCTCCAACACTTACCCATAATTTCTATTCTTAAATGTTTTAAAAAAAATCATGCTAGGTATGAACAAAATCTACAATAGATTTTCTCATATAATCTTTTGCCTAACAATTTCTATGTAAAACCCTTCGATTTTTTTAAATTCAAGTTTTTTGCACAATCTTAAATTTCATTCTGCATTTCAAAAACAACACTCATTTTATTTCTGCACATTGCCGTCAATATTGATATCACTCACAACATCAAAACAAAAGGGCATCCAAGGACTAGTAGGACAAAGTTTGGTTCCAAACGTTCCACTGTAATATCAGACATCTTTCGATCTTTTGACGTTTTTTTTACTTTTTCTTTTTCACTTGTTCCAATGTTTAACTATATACCCTGATAGGGGAGGTATAAAACAGAGCAATCCTACTGGAGGTAAATTTTAAAGAAAATATCGTCAAACTACTGTAACAAAATTTGGTTTGAACCGTATTAATAGTTTCAGACAATAAGATATTTCAATTGATATTTAATGCCACAGATTCAAGCAAGGGATTAGTAAAGAAAAAAATAGCACTAAAAGGGTTTATTTATGATTTTGTTAACATTTAACTCAAGATTACATTGGCAAATAGACAAATAATACCCTTTGTACCACAATTTCCTAAAAAAATAAATAAAAAAAATCAAGTCAAATTATCTCCCCTTCATGGTGTCAGATGATTATCATATTCCTTCATGCATATATTGCATGTAGTGTCCTTTTCATCAAAATCCTTCCAATGGTTTAAGATGAGGTAATATTTCTTCACAGAAGGAATCAATTAAAAGTCAAAGTGGAATTATCTCCCCTTCATTGCGTCGGACAATAAGTTGAATTTTGATTGCTCTCAAACTGCAATAGCTGAAACACTATGTTTGTTGTCCCTGATGGTTAAGTTTAAACATAAAGTTTGACCTGGATAACTTGAATATCCATCTAACTCCAACTGTTTGCATTGGTCCTATGGGTGTTCAAGCGACCAAACTTCAACTGTATATTCCCTCATGCACAATTGCAAATAGTGACATTCCTTTGTATAGTTTCATCAAAATCCTTCAAGTGGTTTTAAGAGGAGTTGTGCTTACAGTGAGTGGACAGGCAGATGGACAGACAGATTGACTTCTATATACTTAGTTTGTGGAGAGTATAATAAAACAAAAATATTCCAATATCTTACTTTTCACAGTAGATTTAAATTCTCTCGTGAAAGTTAACTCCTCATGACATTCTTCATATAGTTTTACCTACAAGTAATTAGTACAAATCAATTATATATTTAACATATTTTATACTGTGAAAGTACAATTATTCGTGGGGTTCCTATTTTCGTGGATTTCGTGGTTCGCTGAAACCACGAAATTAAGTTCCCAACGAAATGCATTTCCTCCTCTAAGTTTTAATGTATAGAGTTCGAAACCATGAATTTAAGTACCAACAAAATAGTGATATTAATGACAAGTGTGGACCCAAATTGATGTCTCGCCCGTCCCTTCATGGTCGCAAAATTGATGTGAATTCTCAAACTGACTAAATCAGAAAACTCAACGTATTCGCTAGACTGTGAAATTATGGTAAGTGAATGTCATGAATCTCCAAAAACGAAAATATCAGTGACCACTGATAGATACTGAAAACCAAACATGTTCATTTAGACCGAGAAAATGAGGTCAAGGGCTAAAGCCAAACAGCAGGCTGTCATGTTCCATGTAAGACAAACCCAAATACCAAATATTATTGACCTTACATTAATAGATACTGGGAAACTGAGCATGATCACTGGACCGTGAAATTGAGGTCACAGACAAAAGCCATATAGCAGACTGTCAAGTACTACCCAAGACCAACCTATATACCAAATATCATTAACCTACCACTTATAGTTACTGAGAAAATGACCTAATCAAAAAAACTTGCTCACTAGACCGTTAAATTGAGGTCAAGAACAAAAGCCATATGACAGACTGTCATGTACTATCTAAGACCAACCTAAATACCAAATATCATTGACCTACCACTTGTAGTTACTGAGAAACTAAAATAAATACAAAAACTTAACAAGTTCAATGGACCGTGAAATTGAGGGTCACAGACAAAAACCATATAGCAGACTGTCATGTACTACTCATGACCAACCTATAAACCAAATATCATTGACCTATCACCTATAGTTACTGAGAAAATGACCTAATCACAAAAACTTAACATGCTTACTAGACCGTGAAATTGAGGTAAAGGACAAAAGCCATATGAAAGACTGTCATGTACTACCTAGGACCAACCTACATACCAAATATCATTGACCTACCACTTATAGTTACTGAGAAACTAAACTAAGCACAAAAACTTAACATGTTCATTGGACCGTGAAATTGAGATCACAGACAAAAACCATATAGCAGACTGTCATGTACTACTCAAGACCAACCTATATTCCAAATATCATTGACCTACCATTTATAGTTACTGAGAAAATGACCTAATCACAAAAACTTAACATGAAAGTTTACGCCACTGCCTCCGCCGTCATACTTTGTACGCATATGTCTCGTTTTCCAGGCCTTTCTTTGCGGGCAAGACAAAAACCACGAAAACTGATGTCCACGATTAAAAGTACTTCCACAGTACAATATACAATTGTCAATTCACACTAAAGTTGTTTTTTTTTTTTCAAAAAAATTCTCCTCTTCCCCCACCCTCACTCAAATAATATTTGGGTAAAAAAGAACCATAACTTTGTACAAAAAAATTGCAAAGCATTCCAAATTACATTGCACAAGTAGGTATTAAGGTCAACAATCATGTAAAGCTTGTTGCAATCTGATCAAAGATGTAGGAGGAGCAGCATACACTTAACTTTCTAAGTTAAAAAGGGCCACACAACTCTGTGAAAAAATGGTTTAGCCCAGGGTTTAGCATTCTGACACAATCCTGTGAAGTTTGTTTAAAATCAGATCAAAGACATTATGAGAAGTGGCATCCACAGATTTTGTGAAAGATAGGTGAAAGAAAGCAAAGACAAATACAATATGTCTTCACCTCATAAAAAGGGAAGAACTATAAATACCCCAAATTGAATTATAATACATTTTTTTCCTCAATCAATACTTCAAACAGTAAGTGGATGTTTGATAGGATATACAGACAATACTTTGAACAGGGCAATTTTTGCAGCAGTTCTATATTTTCGCATTAAGGGATGAAGCTCTAAAATAAAACAAATATTTTGATTTAATTTGATAATTAAGTAGCTTGACTGCCATCTGCAATTCAAGACTGTGAGAAATGAAATTTATATAGTAAACCATTAAAAAAGAAGATACAAAAATTTTGGGGATTACAGTTTATGGATTCATACAAATAATCATGTAGAGACAGCCAGTGGCAGATCCAAGAGGGCCCAGGGTGACCCCCTTCCCAGGTTGGAAAATATTAAAAATTCCTAGGGTTTTTTTTTGTTGAAAATTTGGTTCCAGTCCCCCTCCCCTTATGGAAAAATTATGGGTCTTGCCCCCCGTTTGAAATTAATACAGTAGAAATACATCCATAAACCAAAGGAAAAGCAAAAAGACAGAAAATGAGGAAAATTCCAAAATAAACTAGAGCTGTCGCCAAATGGCAACCAATTATGTCCCTGATCACTGAACCCTGAATCAATATGGCAAGTGCAAATTAAAGTGTGTGTGGACACAATACAGGTATTGACACAGCACAAATTTGGCCAGAATGATATACCTCCACTTTTTCCCACTATATATATGAGTGAAATTCTGAGGCCAAAAATCATTTCTGTGGGTGCTAGGCAACCTTCCTGTAAGTTGTATCCATTTTGAGGCACTCTGAATTTTTCCACCTATTTTGTTTCCATGTCAATGACAGCTCTTTTGAAAATTCTGAAACCCAAAATCATTTATATGGGTGCTAGGCAACCTTCCTGAAAAGTTTCATCCAATTTGAGTCACTTTGCATTTTCCAGCCTTTTTCAACGTACCAACGGAAAGACAAGGGTAAACCAATATGCCCCTTATTTGTCATCTCAGGGGCATAAAAGTCCAAAAATATGGCAATAAAAAGCTGTGATAAAAAGCAGTTTAACCCCCTCTTAATCAAATGTGTGTGGACTGCATATAATATAAATATGTTGTACATGAACATTGCCTAAATGTTACGGAAAGAGTTAAAACTAAATCTATCTGTTGAAATAGTAAAATTAACTAGGACTTCAATACAATACATATCATTGGACTTGAATAAATATCAAATATTGTTACAAGAGATTAAACAACAATAAAATAATCTTATATAGCTAATTAACTGTCAAATCTTGTCTGACTGAAAACATTAATCAAGGCCAGTATTGTTATTGTGATGTAGTACAAAATAAAAATAAATACCAACAAAATCATTTGATAAAGGGACAAGGTTCCAGAAAGGTCAAAATCAGCTTTCTTATTGGTGAATTGTCAAATTGTTTAAATCCTTTTAAAATTCCAATAAAAACAGCTAGATGTAAAACAATGAAATTCATGAAAAAAAAAGTGAAAAAAATACAATATTTGAAATTTATCTGTAAGCATGTCACATATACGATGAAAACTTTGAAAACATGGAATTGTTATGTATAAACCATATTCTGCCCATTTCCAGACATTTTTTCAGGAGGATTCCAGATTTTTTTCAGGGGAAAATAACATTGGACACAACCCAAGATCCAATGCTTCTCAATATCATTTTGTTAACAAATGTATACATATATGCATGTTCATTTCAGCTTTTTGTCCCAAAACTTTTTGGACCAGGTATGCAGTCAGTAATTTCTTGAAAGATTTTCATGTCCAGTTCATGTAAAATGCCATTTTCTGATAAATTTTTATCTAGCCTTTACATAGGTTTTGCTATCTATGTTTTAATGTGAAATATTATGATTGAAATTATAATTACATGTTTATTCTAAGGGCTATTCCATTAAAATTGATGTGGGGGAGAGGGGGGG
>MJUU01009323.1:32869-42978 GCA_002080025.1 Modiolus philippinarum
GTATTTATAAAATTTATTTACAATGACATAGTGTAAAAGGATGGCAAAGAAAATGACAACATGATGAATGTTCATAAAAAAATTACCCTACTTGGCAATTTAAGATAAGACATCAAAGAAGTAAAGATTTTTAAAAGATTCACTGTAAAGATCCATCATAAATTTTTGTTCTTCTTATACACTTTTAGTCAATAATCTGCCAAAAATCAAATTCATAATTCAGACAACCTGAAATTGTGCTGCTTTCCTAACAGAAATATCCATTTTCTTGTATCATAATTTTTTTTTTTGAAGTTTTAAACGTCAAACATAAAATAAAATAAAATTTCCGACATCTCCCTGTTGATTGTGTGTCACTTTTCAATATGTACATTATTTCTTCTTTTTTTCAATAAACTTTACAACATGTATGTTGAATGTCAACATTGTTCCCACATATTCAAAAATCGGCAGACTATCATTGGACTTGTTGGATCAGTGTGATGTTATCTCCCTTTAACATTATCCAACCAAGTGTTTTCCTGTTCTTTGTCTTCATGTGAACTTCCTCTGCCTTGTCCAACAGGATTCATGTATTCATCAAATCCCACAATACAACCTTCTATTCTGAGATTTGTCTGTTCATACAGCCATACTTGAATTCTGGATCTATTCTGTAAATATCTGAAAATCAAGTTAATGGGCTGCACCATAACCTTCTATCCTCCTTTGTATGCCATCGTTAATAGAGGACATTAACAGGACATGTTATATACATGGTAGGCAAACAAAAACTTAAAAGAGAAAAGTAAACCAAAGAAGATTTGAAAACAGAATTTAATTTAAAGGGAAATAACCCATAATCAAATATGGCATTGAAAAAAAAAACATTTTTTGGTGAAAAACAGTCAATAACTTCTACATAGGCATTTGGATTTTCTTCAAAATTTCTGGGTAAGTAGATCTTGATATGCTGAACATTTTTCCAATCAACACTTCACCTCTATCTGTTACAGCTTTTGAAATATTCGGAACAATTTTACTCTTTCAGATTTTTTTTTATATCTGCAACGGTTTTTGAGCTATTTGCCAAAAACTGCAATTTACCTCTATGTTCTATTTTTAGTAACCGCGGCCATGTTGTTTGGTCCGCAGACTAACTGAATACATTTTTTAAACTACATACCCTGGTGATGACCCAGGCCAAGTTTGGATTAAATTGGCTCAGTGGTTTCAAAGGAGAAGATTTTTGAAAAAAGTTTATGAGGGACAGACAACGGATGCCAAGTGATGGCAAAAGCTCACCCTGGCATAGCCAGGTGAGCTAATAAAAGTACAGGTACCGGTACCTTGTAATATGGGAATCGCTTTCATCAGACAAGTTCTATAGAAGAAACTGACAATTTAAAAGCAAATCCTTAATTTATTTCTTATATAAGGGATAAAAGTTTTATATCAAGGTGCAGCTAGAAAAACCAACAACTTTCATAAACAGTGGAATCTAAACATTGCTTGGCAAGCAGTTACCTGTTTATGCCAGTGTTTGTACAGTGTATGTTTCAACTCTTTGCACTTCTCATTTCTAACACTGGATAATTTCTGAAGATTGGACAGTACCATTTGTCGAACCATTAATTGTGTGTAAATATATATCCCATCTCTGTAATCCTCCAGTAATTCTTTTTGTGCTTCCTCCATCACACCAGAACACAGACCCCACACTGTGAGGAGCTCTTCTTGTTTCTCTCTGAAGAAATTGTCCAGAGACTCTGATGATTGTCCCTGCTTAAGATGGTTCCAGCCTTCTCTAGGTATCCATTCTTGGTTATGGAATGACAGAACAACTACTGATGATGCTAAGGCATTTAGTACTGGGAGCTCAGATGATGTAAGCTGACTTGCTGACTGTTGAATAAGATATTCTATTAGTCCATCTGACTTCATGTCTTTTGTAGGGGAACCTCTTAATGAAATCACTGAAAAATAAATAAGATGAAATTAAGCCAATCAAAGATTGCTATCCCTTAAGTCATATTTGAACTAATTACTGTAAATAAAGTTACAACCCGAGTTCATAATACTTATTGTTCAGTGAGCCTGTCTACACCAAACCCTGTGTAAACCAAACATGTTGTAAGGTCCTATTGCATAAATATCACAGGGGTCCTATAGTATGCACCACACACTTTTTAATAATCTTTAGCTGTCCACTTTGGATGACTCGAACTGCAATAACTTGAACACCATGGATAACTCTAACCTTTTATCTAGACCCTTTATTCGAATATAAACACAGTTTGACTCGGATCGCTCAAACACCTCTCTAGTTTGAACTGTTTTCATTGGTCCGTTGGTTGTTCAAGCCATCAAAGTTAGACTATATGTAAATTTTTTGGGGGATATTAACTTACAGTTTATTTCATTCATTTGTGTTCATCATTTTTATAAAAGACTTGTATTTATAAATACGTAAACTGTATAATCCAAACAAACACCCATCTTCGCTAACCAAGGGTTACAATTCGCTCCTCTCATCTTCACCCTTGGCAGATCAAGCTGGATTTCTGTAGTCTTAAATTCATGTTTTTGATTGGTTGCAGATAACTTTAGCTGCAGCCACTCAAATTGCTTACATTCAGATTTAAAACATATATCGTAACAATAAAACTTAAATATGGTGTTTCCTGATTTTTCTATTTTGCAAAATTTCCACGATTTTATAATCTGTCTTTACTTTTGAAGGGTTATTTCCTTGTAGTTAAATATATTGTCAATTGTTGTATTATTGGATGCAATAAATAATCTTTAATTATTACAATAAATCATACTGAAACTCTTACTTCAAAGGGAGATAATTTGAAACTGATGTTTCACAAATTGTGGCTCAATCCGCCAAGGGTGAAGAGCATAACCCTTGGCTAGCGAAGATGACAAACACCTATCTTCAGGGAACAAAATCTTCAGTACCATATGAGTGTTAACAGTTTATTCAGTCTGTACTTTCTTACTTGATACAGACAAAAGTCTGGAGTGATTCATCATAAAATTGGAACACAGTTCCCATCGTTCTGCAAATTTGGCCTCCAGTTCCTGTTCTGAGATACCTGAAAACCAATAGATTGAAAAAACTTTCATATTACAAAATGTAAATGAGTACTAAATTATTGCATGGATGATCAAAGTATCAATTTGCTCAAAGTAATACTCAAGTAATAGCTGTAGAATATTGATATTTGTATTTATAAACAGTAAGACATCAAGACCATGACCACGACAGTCCAATAAAAAAATTTGTGTAAAGGGAGTTTATTTTCAACAAAGCAATACCATTTTATGACATCGCAAAAAGGATTACAATGCATAACTCCTAGAGTAAGCAGAGGAATAAGCAAAACATTTCCAAGTGAATTTTGAAAAAGAAAGGAAATGGGGTAAATATAAAGGAGACAACATCTCATATCCAGGTTAAAATGACCAAAAACAACGACATATTTGGTATATTTCAGAGAGAATACAATGAGAAATAAATTCAAACACCATTTAAAGTGAACGATAGAAAATCTTGGGCACCCTTGGGTAAGATTTCATACATCTGGTACTAAGCAAGCTTTGTCACAGACTAAAAATCTTACCATTTGGGTCTGAGATCTCCTTGTCTTGAACTTCCACTGTTTTAGATTCTCAATATCTGTCAAATTTTCCTGTTTTTTTTTCTTGACTTCAAGAGTATCAGGAAACCTATCAAAATTGGAACCATATTTCTTAATTCATAGTTTTCAGATTTATGTCGGGTATGAAAAAATGGCTAAAATATTTGATTGTATGCAAAAATTTCAAAAAGTATTAGTCTTGGACATTTTTAGGAAATTTACCAAAGCTGGAACCAGAAGTAAATTCAGAAAGCTTGTTGTGCATCTATAGACTATTTGTAACAATTTCACATCAAGATTTAATTTCTTAATCCAATTTTATTTAAATGTGTCAAATTTCAGTGATATTGAATGTGATTTGAGAAAGTTATTCAGTTCATAAAAAGTTAAACATTTGGGTTAACCAAATCTTGATGATAGCGACAGATTCTATTGTCTCCATGTCTCCTTTTCCTGACATTCTTTGCAGGTGAGAAAAAAATGAATTAATGAAACACGACCAATCAAGGATTGCAATCCCTTCGCTCCCTCTTTTTGGACTCCCCCCTCCCTGGTAAAAAAGACAAGTGTTTTTGAAACTAAATTTCTTTCTGTTGAAACAATCATTAATACTGGGACACCAAAAAAGATATGGTTGCTAGGTAGGATTTCAAAAAGTAACAGATCTTTGCGAGTTTCAGAAAATTTACCAAAATTAGAATTAAAGATTTTTGAAACCTGACTTTTGAAAATCATCATTATTACTGCGAGAAATTAGAAATATGGTTGCTAGGTAAGATTTAAAAAAAACACCAGTCTTTGAGAGTTTCAGAAAAATTACCAAAATTAGAATCTTTTTTTTTTTTTTTTTTTTTTTTTTGCAACCTGATTTTTGAAAATGATCTTCACTATTGTAAGGAAATGAAAAAGGTATGGTTGCTGGGTAGAATTCCAATAAAAATATGTCTTTGAGAGTTTCAGGAAATTTACCAAAATTAGAATCAAACATTTTTTGTAATCTGTCTATTGAAAACAATCATTGAAACTATAAGGTGTCAAAATAGATATGGTTGCTAGGTAAAATTCCAAAAAGAAATTGGTCTTTGTGAGTTTCAGAAAATTTACCAAAATTAGAATCATATTTTTTAAATCCTGGTGTTCATACTAGCTGATGACATTTAAAAGTTGCTTATTTATAAAACTTCATGTTGGAAATTCAAAAATTATTAGTCTTTGACATTTTCAGGAAATTTACCAAATTTGGCACAAAAGTCAAAATTCTAAAAGCTTAATATGGATTCAAGAGCAATTACAATTATCCCTTATGAAAATGTAAACCACAAAATCATCATTTAATATACATAGAGTTGCAGACATATGATTTTTTTCTACATTTTTTGGCCCTTAAGGGCATGCCCCCAGGGGTCATACCAAAAGTCCGCTATGATTAATAAACAAGATGCATAAAATGGAACTTATATACAAAGTTTCAGCTTCCAAACATGAATACTTCAGAACATTTTGCTTATTACTGGATAACTTGAAATACAATTCACTCATTTTTCCACACTGAGCAAATTTCAAAATTCCTAAACCTTTGGCACAGACAATTTTTATAGTGTTACTTATACACTTATTCCAAGGTTTCTGCCATTAAAGGTGTCAGAGGAGTTCCAGTTGAATCAATTTTTTCGTTTTTTGGACCCCCCAGAGGTCATGCCCTGAGGGGTTATACAAAAATTCTGACACCCTCTGTGAAGTTGCTACATATAATGTGAGTGGATTCCCAACTTTCAACTTTCTAGTCCAAATGGCCTAAGAGATTTCTTTAATTATTGGATATGAAGAAAATTTGTTTTCGCCCATAATTTGCCCCTAGGGATCGAGTTTGACAGAAATTCCGAACCCACAGTGCACTACTGCAGATCATACTCTAGTATAGTGCCATATTTCAAATTTGTATCTCTTATAGTTCCAGTACTATCGGAGAGCATTACAAAGGCCTGTACTGACGAACTGCATCACATAATCCTCTGCTTTCAATGTTTTGAAAAGTTCGTCTTTTGTAGGCACTGCAACTTTGAATTTAATGATAGTATTACCATTATGTTATGTATGGTGGGATCGGTCAGCATGTGATTAAGTTTAGTTATGATCATATTGTGCAAATTAAAATTGGCATGTACAGATGTACAAACTTACATAAATGTGTTATTGTTAATACAAGCATAACAAGTGGCATAAGAAATAAATGAATGATCTATATATTTCAGTTATGGTGTACTTGTTCATGAGCAAAGTTCTCATATGGATACAGTATAATACTTTCAAAATTTTGGAAATTTATGTTTTTTAATTTCCAAATGTTATTCTGACTACCTGTTTAAAGTGCTCACATCTCACTATTTTATAATGTCAAGCTATCTTCTAATTGACTCGATGAGTGCCATGAAGTTGTTTGTATGTTATGATTGTCCACTATTGGTCTTTTTGTCGAGCAACGGATGACAGCGGTTGTAAGAAGACTGCAAGTTAACTTTATGCTTGTTCAAGATCCAGCATCCATCAGTAGAACAGCATGGATGTAGCGTTGCTCAACATCTAGCAATGAATTCAGCTAAGACCAGTGCTAGGGGCCATCTTGAACATGCTAATAGGTATGAGCAAAACTCATTGTTGAAGGCCCAATGGTGATTTCGAAATGAAGAACATTAAAAGTGTTGTTCCATTGCTTGTTTTTGTAACTTTGTCTCATGTACATATACTCCATATCCTTTCATTATTTATCTAAGACTGGAATTATATTTAATTTATGGTGGAATTGTTCATGAGAGAAATTCTCAAATGGATACTATATGATACTTTCAAAATTTTGGCAATTTATGTTTTGTATAAATTTCCAAATTTATTCTGACTACCTGTTTACACTAATTGTCTTCTATTAGTCTTTGAATCAAGCACATATGACAGCAGTTGTAAGAATACTTTGCAAGTTAATTTTATGCTTGTTCAAGATCCAGCATCTTTGAGTATAACAGCATGGATGTAGCATTGCTCCTAATCTACAAATGAATTCTGCTCATACCGGTGCTAGTGGATGTCTTGAACTTGATATGAGGTATGAAAGAGCTCATTGTTGAAGGCCCCATGGTGACTTAAAGATGAAGAAGAACATTAAAAGCATTGTTCTATTACTTGTTTTTGCCACATATTTGTGGAGACTATGTTTGGTATGCATTTACTCCATATCCAGATAATCCTTCCATAATTTATCTAAAACTGGAGTTTGTCTCTCCTACAGTGTGGAGTCCTTAAACATGTTAAAAAGATTCCTCCGTGTGAGTGATGTATTCTCTATATAAATTTCAGTTATGGTACTCCTTCTTGAGAGAATTCTGTATTGATACACTATCATACTTATAAAATTTGGACATTTTATTTTTTGCATTTCCGATTGTCATACTGACCACTTATTTATAGTGCCCACATCTTACTATTTAAAAATGCCAATTTTTCTCTCCATTGACTCGATGAGTGCCCTTTTGTTGTTTGTATGTTGTGATTGTCTTCTATTAAGTCTTTTTGTCAAGCAACGGATGACAGAAGTTGTAAGAGCACTTGGCCAGTTAATTATATGTTTGTTGACATCATGAATATAACAGCATAGATGTAGCATTGCTCAACATCTAGCAATGACTAATGCTCAGTTTGGTGCTAGGGGCCATCTTGAAACTTGCTATTTGGTATGAACAAAGCTCATTATTGAAGGCCTCATGGGGACTTCAACAAAAGAACAACTAAAAGCATTTTTCCCTTGCTTGTTTTTGCCATGTATTTGTGGAGACTTGTCTCAGGTGTAATTACTCCATATCCTTTCATTGTTTATTATAGAATATATACCTGGTAATAGAATCATATCGACCAAATCATTTGCTGCTTTATAAAATTTAACTATCGTCATCATTGCTATTTCATCCACATCTGGCCGTGTTAATGTCCTCTGATTGGTCAGTCTATTGGAACACTGTTCTATAATACTACACACATGACACGATGACATTGACGAGACAGCTTCATTGAAATTTGGAATCAGTTCTAAATGGTGAGCCAATACCTTCTTTGTTACACCTAAAATTCAAAACAGACTAACATCAAATTATATAACTGTAGCCATCTACTGATTGCTGAACATTTTATAATAACATTAATGTACTCATGGTATCTGTATTAGTGTAGGAATGGGGGTATCCTTATGACGATTAAAAGTAAAACATAGGTAATCAAGGATTACAAAGTTCGCCTCGTATGGCACATTGTCCCAGCAACCAAATTTTGCCTGGATGCTGACATACTATCAAAATTGCATGCATATGCAAGGTTACCTGAACCAACAATGTACAGTTACTTAGCAATGAACTCAGATGTATACATTAATGTAAGTCATACATGCGTAAAATGTAGGTTTAAGTGACCTAATTTTGTCTGAATGCTGAGCTACCATCACAGATGCATGCACATGCACATGCAAGATGATCCTACAATGTACAGTACCGGAGATCTGATCCCTGACAAGAACTTGACAAAATTTTGCCTGGATGCTGACCTACCATCAGAGATGCATGCATGTGCAAGTTTAGATGATCCTAACATGTACAGTGACTGAGATATCAACTTGGATGTAGACTCAAATGTAAGTCAGTCAAGCGGAAAATGTAGGTCAACAGTGATTTCATTAGCAGCTGGGAACCGGAGAATTTCACCGGCTATTTCATCAAAATCCCCAGCTATCGAAATTTCATGGTTTTCTTTAAATTTCATAAGTTTTTATTTATTTTGTATCGCCTAACAAAAACATGGTCAAAATGGAACGTGATGCTTACTCTAGAATTTCGTCCCATTAAAGCGTTTAGAAGATTGTGATTTACTCTGGCCATCGGTTAGTTCGCCCCATTTATCAATATCGCCACTACGCTGGTTCCCGGCTGAATACTCACTACTGTCTCAGTTAACGTTCCAGATTTACTTGAAAGTACGAAGGGACGCGATTATAGGTCCGAGATTAAAATGGCTGTCGATAAACATACCATATGGCCATAGAGAAGGTCAGTGGTGATGAAAAATGAAGCGACAAAGCAATCTTTGTTAGGGACGTTTAGTATATACTTCCTGTAAAGTTAAGTTGAATTTGCTTCAGTGGTTTCAGAGCAGAAGATGAAAATGTGTTTTTTCCCATAGGGTCCAATGTTGAACCTAAGTTCCATGCTGGCGGCCATGTTTTTTATCAGATCGGAACGAAATGAGCAATCTTTGTAAAGGACCTTTAGAACATCATTCCTGTAAAGTTTGGTTGAATTTGCTTTGGTGGTTTCAGAGGAGAAGATGAAAATGTGATTTTCCCATAGGGTCCAATGTTAAACCATGTTCCGTGCTGGCGGCCATGTTTTTCGTCAGATCGGAAAGATATCAGCAATCTTTGTTAAGGACCTTTAGTACATCATTCCTGTAGAGTTTGGTTGAATTTGCTTCAGCTGTTTCAGAGCAGAAGATGAAAATTAATTTTTCCCATAGGGTCCAATGTTAAACCTAAGTTCCATGCTGGTGGCCATGTTTTTTATCGGATTGGTAAGAAATGAGCTATCTTTGTAAAGGACCTTCCATACATCATTCCTGTAAAGTTTGGTTGAATTTGCTGTAGTGGTTTCAGAGGAGAAGATGAAAATGTGATTTTCCCATAGGGTCCATTGTTAAACCATGTTCCGTGCTAGCGGCCATGTTTTTTGTCGGATCAGACAGAAATGAGCTATCTTTGTTAAGGACCTTTAGTACATCATTCCTGTAAAGTTTGGTTGAATTTGCTTCAGTGGTTTCAGAGCAGAAGATGAAAATGTGATTTTTCCCATAGGGTCCAATGTTAAACCATGTTCCGTGCTGGCGGCCATGTTTTTCATCGGATCGGAAGGATATGAGCATTCTTTGTTAAGGACCTTTACAGTTTGGTTGCATTTGCTTCAGTGGTTTCAGAGGAGAAGATGAAAATGTGAAAAGTAAACGGACGACGGACGGACGGACGACGGACGCCAAGTGATGGCAATAGCTCACACTGACCCTTTGGGTCAGGTGAGCTAATAAAAACTATAACTAATCCTATATTCTGACTATTGAAAATATTAACTAATGATTGAAAAACACTGTTATTCAATCATGCACTGCACACATTCGTGAATTACTGCGTTGTTTGATCATTCCTTGAATATTTGTATTAAGATTCTTGGATTTGATTTAAGGGAAATTGCAGAATTTTTCTATGGAATTACATGGTCAAGTTTTAAAAGAATGACAATAATGCAAATCACAGAAAAGATATAAGTTCAACATTTCAAAGTGATTTTCAAACCTGGAAAATACAAGTTAATATGTGCTCTATCTTACAACTTTTATATGTGCAAGCTAGTATATAGCCAAAGGGGAATAACTCTGGTAATACAAATTTGGTAACATCTA
>MJUU01009324.1:0-13639 GCA_002080025.1 Modiolus philippinarum
ATTTGACCTTAGATTATTAAACAGGGTATCTTATCACATTTAATGACAGATGGTAAAAATACTTTTACTTAACTAAAACAATGCATGTTGTCTGTTACGTCTCTGCTTCCCTTTAATAATTTATATAACAATTATATCTTTGATCTAGAAAATTTGCAGATTCTTGACATAAAAATTGTCCTCATACAGGATGTTTATCTTCTATTTTATTATCTTATTACAACTTTCTTAACAAATTACAGAAATTTAGGTGTATACAAATCAGTGATACAAATGAATGTCATCATAGATAATGACTTGTTACAGGATGCTCTCCAGTAACTTTTACAAAGGTAATGAATGTGTTATCATTTTGCTATATGGGAAGGGAAAATTATAGATTTTTAAGAGTTTTATGGATAATTGTGACAAGATTTAATACTGAAATATAAATAAGATAAAGCTCTTTCGTATCTTCTTCGGTGCACCTCGGAAGATAAGAAAGGCTTTTATCTATTACATAAATGCTTGTAAATAAAATCTTGAGTGTTTAATCGAGGCTCTATAGCAAATCATTCTTGATGGGTGATGTATACATAGTAGTAAACGTTTATTCCGTCGATCAGGGTTATATTCTCTTCGATCTTATAATGTATAATAAGACTTGAATATCAGTGTGCATTACTACCCTGTGCTTTACAGAATTGTTTATGTACACAAAATAGTTCTACCATTATCGTGACCATAAGGGTAATTGATATCCATACTTTTCATTTAATTCTTAATTTTGAAATGCTTTTTAAACAAGCATATGTAATTGCTTTTATATAGACTAGTTAAATTATATAGCGGAGCTGGTTTGTATCGCTAAACTAAGTTGTATTTTTATAGGTTTTTAACTAACTTTTAAGCTGATTTCTCATTCTATCATAGCATTCTTATTGACTATATATTGCTTTCCTATTTTCCTTTTTGATTTTTTACTTAAGTACTTTGAATTTCGGAACCAACTGATATTGCATGTAGTTATTTTTTTCTTCAGGACAATGCTTGCCAATTATCAAATAAGCAGATGTCGATACTTCAGATGTTTCAAATTACAATGGCCTTTGCATCGATAACTGCTGACTTCTTTTTATCACCTTTGAGCTTTTCTTTATAATGAAAAACATGTTTGTGTCTGTTGCTAATTTAGGTAGCAAGATCACACTTCTTAGGTTAGTATTTTAATTTAGTATTTTCGTTCTAGTATCCTTTTAAACTCATTTCATTTCAAAATATTCGTTTTCAGAACGTAGTAAAAGTTAACGTTTATTATTGGCGTTTACATTTTAACTGATATCGAATGTGGGTTGACAGCTAGCAGTGATATTGTTGTAATATAATTGCACATTTAGTTTACTAGTTAGCCCCGAAATTGCATTCAGTTGCATGTGTATTTATTCAGTCCGTCATTGCTATTTGAATGGTGTCTTCAAGTGTATTTTATTAATTGTTATGACAAGTTTGAGCATTTTTTTTTAAATATACAACGTTTAACATATATTTTTTCTATAAAAAATGTACACTTTTAACTTCACAAATGTATATTGCAAAAATAAGTTCAATCGTCTTAGAAGTATTTTCAAAATAATAACTAGGCACGAATTTTTCAGTTACATACTTGCAGATTAACTTTCTTCAATGTATAAGGTTCACCAATGGACCGGCAAAAATCAAGCAACTACTTTTAAGCTGAAATTCATATGATGAATCAACATTGATCATTTATTTTTGAATATTTTGTTTATCACTTGCTTCCTCATTGATGAAATCAACAATATTAATGACCTTTGTGTGGGATGAAGTGTAATGAACTGGACTAAAATTAATGAAAATTATACTATTTAAAATGCAATACATGAATATCACCTGTCCACTTTATGAAAAAAAACAAGTTTAACAAAATAAGGAAATCATTATACAGTCGTGATGATCTGTTAGCCATTACTACGTTTTATTAGAAAAAAACGTAAGATACAGTGCATCGCCAAGTTGCACGGAGAATTAATTTGTTTCCTGGTCAATTTGTTACAAATAGTTTGGAAAATGTCAATTTTTCGTGTGGGTGTCTTATTTTAACCCATGAGTGTCCATTCTTGGTGAAAATACTTAACTATTATTATAATAGGGAAAATGAAAGGATATGGAGTGAATGTACATGTGACAAAAACGCACACGACACATAGAAAACTCCAGTTTATCAAGGACAGGGCTTTTATTCCTGTCTACATCTTGATGTCACCCGAGGGTCTTCAACTAGAGGTGAACAATATTCATCCCCTCAAGCGAGATCAAGAGGGCCCCTGGCGTGCACTTAAGCAGTATTCTTGACAAAATTTATATCAAGGTCACTCCCTTGTATTCATAATATTTTTGTACACAACAACAGAGATATATTCCCGTAATGAAACAAAAATTTCATTAATATTGTAAAAGTCTGTTATACCAACGAAATTTAAAAGAGTGAAGATTACTGGTGATAGCCAATTGACAAACACACTACAACGTCCCGTTCAAAAAGAAGCATTGAGCTCAGTAGTAAAGGCATCAATATGGAAGAAACGCATTAACCAGGACTGGTGTTAATATCAATGCATCTATATTCAGAGATTAATATCATCTTTTAATTGGAACAGGCTACCGATCACTTTATGAGTAATTCAATAATAATAATAATAAGTTTACTATAATTAAATAACATTCGTGTGACACAAGTTTGTCGAATTCATTTACAGGATAAATAGAGCAATTGGATATTGCATTCATAGAAGGCTTGGTTGTTTACATGAAGTTTTTCATCAAACATTACAAAGACACTTTAAATAAAGTAGGCACATTGCAAATGTTTCTTCACCTATCACCTGAAGTCACGTGTCCAATGCAGCTTACTTCACCCTATGACATCAGTAATTAAAGTCTTCAACTTTACTTTTCTAACTTTTCCTACATTACTTCTTTCTTCCTTTTCATTTTTTTTTCAAGTTATCTTTATATATATATATATTTTTTTTTCAAAGATTCCTTTCAAAATCAGTGTGATGCCTTATCTTTTCTGTTTTTAATTGGTACCGAAATTCACTTTGTATGAACAAACATTGACGCATTTTTTCACTTGTTTTATTTAACGAACTTTACGCTACAGGTTGCTGGGTCATTCACACAGTACTTAAAGTTTCCATTCATAAAATCGTATGATTGCTAATCGGTTTTTAATGAGACTGATAAACCTTGCTTGCTTTTTCTTTCATATTTTGATTAAAGTATATTTAATTACACGATTTCTGTGGTGGTAATTTTCGAAAATGTTTGTGTTAAGGGATCATTCTTGCATTTCAAATACAATTAAATCAGTTTAGAGAAATATCAAACAAATAATTACTTCATAAATATTCTAATGTTTATATTATTTTCGTGAAAAATCTTAAGATGTAGTTAAATAACTTATCATTTTGTTTGAGAAGTTTAAGGCTATATCATAAACTATACTAACACTAATAAAGTTGCAATGTACACATTCCCATGACGTCAGCCATTGCAATCAGACATCTGGGGTAATTTAGTTATTTTGGTTTAATACAGTTTGCTTATAAAATGAATCTTTATTCTGATTCAGCTGTCTTTGTTTCGGTTTGTACTTACCTATTTATAAATAATTTTTGACATATATTCCTTTCAAAATTTAATGTCCTAATTTTTCAAAATTGATGAGTTTTGTGCTTTATCTAAAGATTTTAACCGATATTTATTTTGAAGAGAAGGTACTTCATTCCTAAGGTTACCAAGTTCACACAGTTCAAGTTTCTATTCATTAAACCAAAACACCTGTTACATGTGTTATGTCTGCAAAACTTGTAATTAGACTGATAAACAAGGATGATTGTCATTTCATATGATAATTGCTTTTAAAGTGTATTTAATTACGATTTCTGTGCTGGGGATAATTGAAAGTGTTTTTCCTGCATTTAAAATGTCATTGACAACTTTGGAATTCCGGGACGACTTTATACAATATTTCGTGAAAAACAGAGTATTTTCTTTCTTTTGATGTAGCGAATGGTTTTATCATTTTGTTCGGGGACTTTAAGGTTAAAATCTTTTATATGCAGAAACTAAATTTACAGTAAGTTCGGTATTTATTTATTTTAAATATTATTTCATCTTGTAGACGGATACGGTCTATGTCAGAGATTGAAAAAACTAATTAATTGTAAGCAATTAAATGAGTGGTATAAATTATTTCACGTTGTAACTTTTGTCAATTATCTCTACAATCGATTTGCAACATGCATTTCTCATGCCATTATACATTCCAATTTTAACTTATCTCGTTGCAACCATATTTTGGCATTCTTTTTCCACGTTATCATAAATTACATTTCAATCTACACATTTCAATGAGATATCAACATATATCTTTTAACTATGAATCAAGTGCATTTGCACCTGTACTGAGGTCATGACTAAAGTTGCAATCTACACATTCCCATGACGTCAGACATTGCAATCAGACATCTGGATTCTTTACATTCCATTTCGACGCCATCTTGATGACGTTTACCTAGACTTATCTGCCATATTGATGACGTATACATACCACACATTCTTGTGACGTTACCGGTTGAATGATTGCATTGTCCTAGAATGCCCAAATCCACACTACTTTTGACATAGGGTACAATGTTTAACTTAGTTCTGCGCTTGCGGCCATGTTTTTTATCGGATCGGAACCAAAAGAGCTATCTTTGTTAAGGACCTTTAGTACATCATTCCCGTAAAGTTTGGTTGAATTTGCATCAGCGGTTTCAAAGGAGAGGATGAAAATGATTTTTCCCATAGGGTTCATCGTCAAACCCATGTTCTGCGCTGGCGGCCATGTTTTTTTTATTGAATCTGAACGAAATGAGCAATCGTTGTAAAGGACCTTCCATACATCATTTCTGTGAAGTTTGGTTGAATTTGCTTCAGTGTTTTCAGAGGAAAAGATGAAAATGTGATTTTCCCATAGGGTCCAATGTTTAACTAAGTTCCGTGCTGGCCGCCATGTTTTTATCGAATATACACAAAATGAGCTATCTTTGTTAAGGAACTTAAGTACATCATTCCTGTAAAGTTTGGTTGAACTTGCTTCCGTGGTTTCAAAGGAGAAGATGAAAATGTGATTTTTCCCATAGGGTCCAATGTTAAACCTAAGTTCTGCGCACTGGTGGCCATTTTTTTTATTCGATTGGAACCAAATGAGCTATCTTTGTTTAGAACCTTTAGTACATCATTGCTGTAAAGTTTGGTTGATTTGCTTCAGTGGTTTCAAAGGAGAAGATGAAAATGTGATCTTTCCAATAGGGTTCAATGTTAAACCTAAGTTCTGCGCTGGCGGCCATGTTTTTTATCAAATCGGAAAGAAATGAACAATCTTTGTAAAGGACCTTCCATACATCATTCCTGTAAAGATTAATTGAATTTGCTTCAATCAGTAGTTTCAGAGGAGAAGATGAAAATGTGAAAAGTTAACGGACGGACGACGGACGCCAAGTGATGTCAAAAGCTCACACTGACCCTTCGGGTCAGGTGAGCTAATAATTGACTTGGACTGTCGCTGCTATCTTAAGACAACTCAATTTTTTCGCAGCTGCCCTTTCTTTGTATGACAATAATATTCATATTCTGTATTTGTGACCAGAAAATAAGACATAGATGTAGCGTTGCTCGAATGAATTTTGCTAAAGCCGTTGCTAGGGGCCGTCTTGAACTGCCTATGTGGTGTTAAGACCTCAGGGTTACTTCAAGATGCGGAATAACAATTAAAGCGTTGTTTCATTGCTTGGTTTTTCTATGAAGTTGTAGAGATTTAGTGTCAAGTGATCACAATCATTAGCAAATATATGAAAAGATATTAGAAAATCTAATACATAAAAAATGTTAAATAATGAAATAAACAGTATTTATTTTTTATGGAATATTTTGTAGACAAAAATATATTTTTCTGTAACTGTTTCTAAGTTTTTGTAATCACGTTTATTTATTTATTTCACAAATGTATTCATCCAATATATCTTTATTGTTTTCGCGTTTTACTTTCTTTTCAAGTCCACGATCTAAATGATGTATGATCAACGTTATAATAAAGTGGTTCAAGAATCAATTCAAAACTTGCATTAATATAGCGGTCTTTGTATGTATAATCAATAATTAAAGGCATTGGTTGTTCCAACTAATTGTTGTCCCCTGTATCTTTAGAGTTAACAATGTTGAAGTTGTTTATGTGGTATGTCTGTGTGTGTGTGTACTGACTTAAGTTTCTCTCTTCTGTTATTCTCATTTTCCCTTATATCTGGACTTTGGTATTTTACTGCCGTTGTTTTGCTGCATATGCAATTAATGAAGGGAAGATAACAGGAAACACTTGCAATGACCGAACACTACAGTCACATGTCACAATCAACCAGGAAACTGCACAAAAAACCCATAAAATGACAAAAGACAAACATAGATAACGATACACAAAATGTAGGAACTCGGGATAGCCGGACTTGGAACCTAGGGTTAAACCGGTTTATTGGTACCCAAAACTCCACTTTCTCTATCCCGTTTCCCTATAGTGTAATAAACATACAAATAAAACCCAATACAGGTAGATCACTAACTCTAAGACAACAATCTTGAAAAGGAAAGAATAGACAAAACGTAATTTAGAAAGATGGGTCGAGGATTGCTCTCCGCTTAACTGCCGGCTAGCTCAAGGAGCCTAGTCTGCTGGTAAAACACTGTCGCACTACGGAAAAATAATCAAATTCAAAACTTCCCGAAGGGTTTGGTAAAGATTCATCATGGATTTCAGTAGACAACGACAGTATCAGTGAGAGGCCAGTATAATTGTAAAATCTTCAGGTCATTGGATCCCAAAGCCAATTTAACGGAATCGTGAAGAATATCCGGTCAATATCCCCTATTACGTAAAGAATGTAAGCTACGTCCCAGTTTTTCTGGGTTTTTTTTATCAAATTTTGACATTTTTTTACAACATTTCCGTAAAAACGAGGCTGAGAAATGCCTTGAGTAATGAGCTGTTTCCGAGTCGCATTATACTTAGACACCAAATGTTCATATCTTCTATAAAACTTCTTAAATGTATTAATCAATCTATGAAATCTGTAACCTTGTTGTAATAGTTTGGATGTGATAGTAAGGTTACGTTCATTAAAGTCGTCAAGAGTAGATCAGACGCTTGCGAATGGTAGCAGTTGAGATATATGCATCCCGTATTATGGTCCTGCAGGGACGTCGCCATCAAGAAAAGGGATATTAGTAATAGTGAAATCAAGATCATCCCTTTTATCATAAATTTTAGTTTTAATTTTCCAGAGTCAACGATGATAGGTAGATCGAGAAATGGGCAGTATTTAGAATCATTGTTTGCATAAGTTTCAGTTCTTGTGGGTAAATGAGGTCTAAAAACTGGGGATTGGCAATAGTCAGGATATCGTCGATATACCTGCTGTTATCGTTGAAAATTGAAATAAGTTGATCACTGTTTTGTACGGTTCCATCCTTTACTTTTTTCATAAAGTCCCCTTCCTAACAGAACAGAAAAAGATCTGCAATGAAAGGTGCACAGTTTGTACCCATGATAATTTCAATGACCTGTTGATAGACGATGTTGCCGAAACGAACAAAAACGTTGTCTAGCAAAAGATTCAGTGCCTTAATCATGTCATCGCATGTCAAGGAACAATGATTTTTGTAAGTGATGTTAGAGAAGAGTCCTTGCTTTTTATTTCAACAAATGAATTGTAGACCAGAAAATTTGAAAGACCATTTAATAAGTTGTCCCATTTTCGATTTAATCAATTTATGTGGAAGGGTTGTATAAAGTGTATTAAAATCATAACTGTCAATAGACGAAACCGGTCTTTGTATTGATTTTAGTTTATACAAAACTTCAATGGAGTTTTGATAAGTTTTTTCACAGTACTTGATAACTAACTCTTTAATACAGGAAAATACACTTGTGGGTGGATACATTAGTGGTAGAACAGTTGCTTGATGCCGAAATAAAACGATGTTTGTAGGGCTTTTGTGAAGCTTGGGAACCCAGTACGTAGTAGGTAAGGTGTTCACTTTAGGTGGAACTTGGAGCATATCTGTATCGCTGTAGTGCTGTTTGGTTAATTTTTTTTTTCGTCAAAATTAGTACGTTCGAAACTGTCAGACTTTGCCAATTCATTTTGTTGGACATCACTATAATATTTCTTTCAAATAACTGAAACGTTGTTGGACGTTTTATCGACTGGTACAAATACATATTATTGCTAAGATCTCTTAATTTTAACTCAGTTATGTTTACAGACAACTTAGGCGGTGACTCTTTATAATTATCTTTATAAAAATTTATTCTGTTGGTGACTTTTGAAATAATTCTATCTTTGAACATATTGAGTGCGTGTTTGTCTGCACTTTCTCGTTTGCACCATTTTAAACAATAATTGTCAACTGCATCTTTAATAATATCAAAACATGCTTGCCAGTTTATTTTCGAATGTGAGCGATATTTAGGCCCCATTCTAAAGAATTTTCTGACTTCTTTACCATCGATGCTGTTAAAGTTCCCCGTTAATACATGTTCATGGGGGTCATAGCGATATGCTGACGTTGAACAGTCTCAGCTGCTGGTGTATTTCTTCTCGAATTAGCATCAAATATGGATATAAAAACGACAAACGTATACGAAAGAAAACACTAGTAACGAGTTACCTTCAACTTTTACACAAATGCTCTACATATCTAAGCGCCTTTCTTGTTCTCTAAGCCTTAATTTATACGTGTTGTTCAAATTCATGAGCTTTTGTCGGACAACGGGTTAACATTAAACATTAAACATATTATAATTGCACAAAGATGCAATAGGGATTGGACACAAGTTATTACAACATTAGAAACGTCCTCTCCCTTAGAAAATTATATACAGAAAACAATGATCAAAAAGACGACAATTACATAAGGTTATACATGGTTATACAGCAGTAAATATATGTATATGATTGATCATAAATAGTTTCAAATGAAAGAAACATACAAAATAAGAAAAAAATGACAACAAAGAAAGCAAAATAATCAATTAATCAATTAATCAAATGAAGAAAGAGACAAATAAAACAACGAATAGGAGTGGAGTGGTGAATGCCGATCAAAACATGAAACACTCTTATAACATTGAATCGGCGTGTTGTTCTGATAAAGGAATGAACATTTTTGAAAATTTCAATGTTCTGAGCATATGTCAGGTTACTGTCATCAGCCAATAGCAATTCAATAGATATGGTAAAATGTCTCAATTTATTAAATAAAACAAACCTATCTTCTTTATAAAAACAACATTAAAAAAAATAATGTATAGCATCTTCATATGGATGACCTCATGGACAAGCTGGATTAGGAATTATACTGACACGATGAAGATCAGCGTTTAAGGAACTACACATGTTCCTTAACCTGGTATGGATATAGTAATCTTCCTATCTCCAAAACTAAAGTATGTAGGTGTCTTACTATTTTGCAACTTAGTCTTTTCTTAATGTTGATATTTGGAGAGTCCTGAATGTCTTGACTAAGACGATTCCATTTTACAACGGTGGTAGGAAAAAAGATCTTTTCGTTAATTCTTACCTACAGCTAGGTAAAATATAATTGGAACCATCACTCAAATTATAATTAGAACTTTCACTTACTAATTGTGGCATTAGTTCACACATATACTCAGGGGCATGATGTTTGTGTATTGAATGAAATAAATTTAGTCTCCTAATTTTTCGTCTATCCGATAACTCTTCCCAGCCTGTTTCTGAATCTATTGATTCACAACTAGCAAACTGTGGTAAACCCGTGACAATACGACCGGCTTCCATTTGAAACCTGTCTAATTTTTCAGAATCTTGCTGACTACCATTTGACCAAAGTTCACAAGCATATTCCATTGTTGGACGGATGAAAGTTAAGTAAATGCGAAATAGATAATTTCTGTTTAGTACATACTTTATTTTTTTAAAAATTTATTTTTTACTAACAGATTCTATAACATTTTCCATGTGTGTATGAAATTTTCCATTACTGTGAAATGTTATTCCTAAATGTTTATGGAAGGGGACAAATTCTACTTGTTCGCCTTGAAAATTAAAAATAATATCATCAGTGATTGGATGATGGGAGAAAATCATTGCTTAAGTCTTCTGTGGGTTGACGTTAATTAGCCATTTATTAGACCAGTCAAATATAGTTTCCAAGTCGCTGCTCATGACATCTTCAAGAGTGTTAGGACTAAGGCTGGCGTAGGAAAGTGAAGCATCATCCGCAAATAATCTGGCTAAACTAATGAGATCATCTGCTATATCGTTAACATACAGTAGGAAAAGCACAGGTGCTACTACTGATCACTGAGGAACACCAGCAGTATTTGGTTTCAGGGGAAAATGTGTGTTATTTATAAATACACTTTGGTTTCTATTAGATATATTACTTTGAAACCAGTTACGTAGATCACCAGTAATACCGAATGCTTTTAGTTTAAGTAAAAGGCCTTCGTGCCATACTCTGTCAAAGTTTTTTGAAATGTCACATAGTACCAAGGACGTGAAACACCAATCATCAAGAGCCATGCATATTCTATAATACATTTCTATTAACTGGTGAACAGTAGAATGACCAGGAATAAAGCCCAATTGGAATTTGTATAATAAATCATTAGATATCAAAAAATTAAAAACTTCTTTAAACACTAATCTTTCAAAAACCTTACCATCTGCTAATAGTAAGGAAATGGGCCTTTAATTTGAGGTAACAAGTTTAATGGCATAACTGATGTCATTTTCCATTGTTCTGTAAAAAACTGATTTAGTCAATGATATATTGAACAACTTAAATAAAGGATAACACACAGATTCAATATGTGATGAGTAATTTGGTCCAAACCTGACGCTTTACCAAATTTCAAAATTTGAAGGACATCTCGTACTTGGCTTGGCGATACTTGATTGTATTTAAACTTGCCATATCTAAATTTCAAATGATTTGGTTTGATCTGCACTGATGAGACATACTGTCGAAATGCGCATATGCAGAAAATAAATTAACAGTAACTTCGGTATTTATTATTTGAATAGAATTGATAGAGTTTTCTGTTCTAGATGGAAAAATGGGCCCATCAACGTGGGATATATCTAATGATGATCTCGAACAAAAGTAGTCGTTTAGAAGGCAGGCCTTTTCATAGTCATCGGTAATTAATTCGCCGTTAGCATTATTGAATTGCTTAATTCACAATGTTAACATGATTTCGTTGTCTTTTATATTTATTCCATCAGAAATATTTTTTGAACGGCGAGCCTGCTTAAGAAGTCGATCGCGTTTTCTTATCTCCCTCCTTAACTCGGAGTTAAACCAAACTTGGTTATTTGACCGAACGGTAATTTCCTTCTGAGGGACATTGTCTTTTACGAATTCTAAAAATTTATTAGTGAAGTTTAGACAGTTTTCCTCCATGTCAGACTCAACAGACAGTATTGAATCCCAGTTAAATGTATTTATATATTCATTAGATTTCACAAAGTCAGCATGCTTGTGGTCCCAAATTTTACGTTTGTATGTATTCTTAAAATTACAAGGAACTTTAAAATAAATGATAGTTGTGTCGTGGTCGGTATATTTTCTGTCAATCGGTAAGACATGAGCATCGTCAAAAGTGCAGTTTTCTGAAACTATAATAGGGTCTAATAAGGGTTGACGAGTATCACATTTCAGGGTCGGTTCCGTTATCTAATTTTGTAGACCATTTAGTCTCATTATGTTGAATATCTCATGAGACTTTTCAGTAAGAAGATCGTCATTGATGCCTCCAGTAATCAAAACATACGGGGAATATTTAAGAGCATTTTCAATAGACTGACTAAAGTTAAGCCAAAAAGGGTGATTATCATTTGGTGATCTATAAACAACACAAAGAAGTAATTTATAATTTGGGAAGGAAATGTCAAGCTAAATCAGTTCGCCTTCGAATTCTAAATCCGTACGACGTTCAGCGTGAATATCATTACTAGTGTAAATTATTGCACCACCTCCTGACCTATTTCGATCTAGCCTGAAGGGTTTTTTAGTATAGCCTTCTATAAATATGTCATGGGCAACGGGTGACAGTGACTTTGAGAGTCACTGTCTCTCTGACTGACGGTTCCCACACTCTTTATGAGCACAAACAAAATAAAATGAAACAAGTTTTATATAAAATGCTATAGAATGCTTTGCTGTATCATGAATAAAATCACTTCTTTCTGAGTTCTATTTTTCTTGATTAATTAAAGAAATCTGAAATTGATTAAATGTAAAAAGTTATTATCTGTCAAAAGAATAGATTACTTAATTTCTTTTATTAGAAATTATCAGAACATGGTAAACATCAAAAACTGTCATCAAGACTGTTTTGCAAGAAAGAACATTTAATTGTTCGGCATAAAGGGGTAATATAATAATATGTTTGTTGTAATTCATTTAGGGGTGGAAACAACACATATATAGGGGTATTAAAAATTCACTCCTCACTTCGTACGTTGATCAAACAATACAATCTCCCTCAACTAACACATTCCAGAATAGATAATTACAGTAAAAAGTATCATAGTATTGACTACATATTTTAAGATCAATCCAGCGTCGGAACATTTAGCGTTTATTTCTTTTTGATAAATGAACAGAAATTCGGATCAACATTTTTGCGTTTTAGCCCCTTTTCCAGAGAAATTTTCAGCAGACATTTCTAGTCTAAATCCAATAGTAATCGAATGCCTCAATAAAAATTTCACTTACATTTACATCATCCGCAAATATCACGGACCATTTGATTTACAGGTGGAAAGGCCGGTATTTTCACCAAATTTGTTGACCCGGGATTTTTTTCTAATGGGCAAAGTCACAGTCAGATTTTTTTGTCCAATATACACTATGCTAGAAAATAAACACTGTTGCGCTGCGCAAATGATTGAGAATCATTCAACTTGCATGCTTAAATAAGTAATAAGTTGAACAAAAAGACACAATTTGTCTTCGCCATATTCATTAACGCTTTCACTATATACAACGAAAAGGAACAGACCAGTCATAATTAGAGAGACAATTCATAAATAATTAGTTGCCACCAATTTAAACTTTCACTTGCATTTTTCATTATTTTAATTTTACAGCTATTTTTCGTATTGTAGACTTAGTTATTTCACTGGTTACGGGCAAATCTGAATTTTTCCAAATCGGAGTAACTAATTTTTTTTAGCCTTCCTATTAATACGATATATATATATATATAATCATCTCAAAACAAAGCAACAACATCAACATTCCCGACGTACTGGATCTTAAAAGATGCACACTTCGTGAGAATAATAAAACAAGGCAGTAGACTGAAGTGAACAGTACACACATTTAAAAGTTGATATTTCGAGACCTATCCGGCTCTTTAACTTAAATCTAGCATGAACATAAAAGCTTAGAGAACCAAAGCCTAAATTTCCCGCCCCTACCGATTTTGTAATTTTTGTTTTTTTTTGTTTTTGTTTTTGTTTTTGTTTTTGTTTTGTTTTTTTTT
>MJUU01009325.1:15436-28891 GCA_002080025.1 Modiolus philippinarum
GTAGTTGTTTAAATGTTTCCATCCCATTTTTACAACTTCTACAATCAGCCATGATAAATATTACCTAAAATTATCAGAAATCAATGATCATATAATTTTCAAAACAATACCAGTTATGAACACATAAAAAATTGATTGCTTTAATCTAAAATCTTTCATTTGTATTTTTGCATATTTTTGCAAGTAATAGACTTCAAATGAATACAAAATGTATTTGGATACAGGATGCGAAGTTTTACATTATATATAATATTTCTTCTTGCACATTTCTACATCAAATCATGCTCGTCATTTTACTGCAAATAGAGTGATACAAATGTAGACCTTTTTATACATTTCTTGCCTATCTGTGCTGAACTTATCCTTTAAAATACTTGAGAAACCAATTTTATTTGGAAACTTACAATATCTAAATTACAAAATTTTGTTTAAAACTAAGTAGTAACAGCAAATACCTCACACAAAGTTCTGTCCTTAGCTGATTTTGGATTTCAATTTATATCCTTTAGGTTTTTTTGTTCTCTATCAGCTTTTATACATCTTTTGATTTCTGGGTTCCCAATGTTTTGATTTCATCTTCATTGAAGAGACAAAGTTGTGCAAATAGCTATATGAAAGAAATAGCTATATGAAGAAACTTGGGATATTTTATCATTTATTACGACTGGGCCTATGCCACTACTGGAGGACTGTTACTCCCCAATGGTATTCACCAATGTAGTAGTCCAGTACTTCTGTGCTGGCCCAAAAGCTGATTTTATTTGGAAACTTACAATATCTAAATAACAAAATTTTGTTTAAAACTAAGGAGTATCTCCTTCATCCAAAGCTTTGTCCTTATCTGATTTTGGCTTTCAATTTAGATCCTTCTGATTATTTGTTCTCTATCAGCTTTTATACATCTTTTAATTTCTGGATTTCCAATGTTTTGATTTTATCTGCACTGAAGAGACATAATGTGTTGAAATGGCCATCATTTACCCACTACTAACTGCTATTGAGAAAAATACACATATCAACGACATCTTCACTGACATCTAGATCAAAACAGTCATGTTCACTAAAAATCACAACTAAATGTAAAATATTGACACGACTATTGTATTCTCAGCAAATTTTTATGCAAATAACTTTTTGAGACTTTCTTCAGAGGCAAGATAATAAAACAACACATCAACCTTAACTTATGCAAGCCGATCTTCAAGCACAAGACAGCATTTGAACTTGTCCTTAAAGAATAATCTTTAAAGGATTTAGCACAGGTATATTTGTTTGAAATTCTAATGATTAAAACATCCAATTACAATTTATTTCAGTATAAATAAAAGTATAAATACCAATGCTACTTTAGTAACCTCTCCTGCCCATTCTCTACCAGGTAAAAATGGATGTTGTGGTGCATGTGATTTCTCTACCACTTCTGACCAGAACTGACTGGTTAACATAGGAATATCCTCCAGCTTCTGAAGCTTTTTATTAATACTCTCCGTTCCAAACTACAATAAACAAACAAAAACTTGTTTAGAGTCAAGAAATGTTCTACCAAAAGAAATCGGCCAATCAAAATGTGATAAGCATATTTCATAATATTGTATCCAAATTTATTTCAAAATAGTCTTAAAAATCGAAAGTAACTCTCAGAAAGTCTATGTCATTTAACAAGAGACACAGTGTATAAATTAACCTACCGAGTCACGATGTAGAAATTTTTACAATAGCTGTATGATTCCTGGAATACATAATAAGTATTATTATCTCCCTTTTAATCTATCTAATAGTCATGGTTTTTTCCTTCCTGGCTATCCTCATATGATTGTGATACCCTATGTTTCATCGAAATCAAATAACAGGAATTGTGCTTTCAAGGTCGCTATAATAATCTCCCCTGGAAGTTGTTAGATAGTAAAGTACATCTAAGTTCTACTTTTGGTTTAGGTTACTTTCATGCAGAAGGAGTAACCATACATAAAATGTATCATGAATTGAATTTTGTTGGCATGCAAGGACTTTCCTTTATGCTCATCTTTATACAAATACTGCATATGGATTCCATAAAAGAAGGAATAGTTGCATGTATGTTATATGGTAACTCATACATGATGTCTGGAATCATATTATCATGTATGACTCATCTCCTGATTGATTAATCATTATAGTTTCAATGAAATCCAAAACAATCAAGTATTTAAGGAGTTGCATTGACAGGTTACCCTGATATTGTAATAGCAAGGAAAAAAGACATACCATATTGGAAATTTATTGGAAAATATAAAAGTTGGAATGCTTATGGAACACTTCTCTGGAGTTTCTGTCATCAGACATGCTAGGACACGTATTGTCTTCCATATAACATAAAATTAGTTCATCTACCTTGAATTTAGTCAGACAATTAAAATTTCCTCCATGCACATTAAAGTTGAGGTTTGCCTTTGTCCAAATCTAATCAGAAAAGTTGAGCTAACTATAATTTTAACAAACACTTTAATTATTGAATGGAAGTAAAACTGGATACACACTGGGTATAATATATCTACTGTATTGACTTCAATATCTTCCAAGCTATTTTTCAGCCTTATGAAATTCATTACTATGAGTTTTTATTTAAGCATTGCATTTAACATCCCCCCCCAAAAAAATCCAATGAAAGTTGGATGCTTGCATTAAAATCAATGAAAATCAGCTAAAAAGACTAACATATCAATTTCCTCTCAATTTACAAAGAACCATAAACTTCTGTTTTACTGTTTTCATACAGTATTAATAAAAATATGTGACCAAGAAAACATTTTTTAGGTTGTGAATGCCTTACTTTCATTTTCAATTTTCATATTTGAAAGAATAATGAACTTAATCTTTCTTCATGCATAGTGTTTGTAATACGACAGGAAAATATACTTCTCTAATTTCTGTCCTATTTTCACGTTTTCTGAACAGTTGGAGAAATACGTTTCTCCTCTCTAGAGAGAATGTTGTTCTCGGCAAATGATTGGATGAAATTCAATTATGACGTCAAATATGTTTGCCGTTTTACGACTTTACCATTGTTACGTCATGAAAAAAGGCGACCATGCCTGATGACGTCACGCTCAAAGAACACATTTATTTCGGATCATCAGAAAATTCAGGTCATGTTTTTGTCCAAAACCTCCTTGAAATCATTAGAGAAATAAAATCCACAACTGTATCTCGTGAGAAATGACATTTCTACACTCTCGATAGTTAAATTTTCAAATATTTTAAACGTTCGGCAAGCCTCGCGTTTAAAAATTTGAAAATTTAACTATCTCTAGGTAGAAATGTCGTTTCTCACTCGATGCGATTGTGGATTCTATATATCTCCTACCTGAACTAAGTCTAGAAAATCACCTCTGAAGATAATCATGTCAAAATTGTTTAACTGTATTATATATTTTTGTAAAAAAGCAACCTACAGAAAATTTGTTTCTAACAAATTAAAATTAAAAATAAACTGTGGACACAGGATATGTCTCACATTCCCAATGCATCACTTGAATCTATACATTGATCTACAGCAGCAATCATTGGAAATCTAAGTCTTATACTATGTGCACTATCCACTTTCTAAAATGTTGATGTGATCGTTCATACATAACTGAGAAGTCAGGCCACAAACTGGATGTGCAATCAGTTACTCCTCAAGACACAACTGCATGTCAAATTTTGAGTGGCCAGGATAAATTGTATCATACAATTCAAAATCTTAAAGTCAGTGGAACCTAAGGGCAGAGACATAAAATGCCACTGAAACTGATCTGTGCGGATGCCAATGCAACTGCATACCAAATATCAATGGACTACCAAGAGTGGTTGATGTTAAACAGATGCAAGAAAAAACTTTTAACATTTGATAATGAGTAATAAGAGAAAAAAATTAATGTAAGTTGACCATGACTGCTTGGGTCATAGACATGAAACGCCCCTGAAACTGATCTGTAATGCTGCTAATGCAACAAAATATCAATGGGCTATCATGATAAGTAGATGTTAAACAGACAATGAAAAAACTTAAACATTTGATGAAAAGAGCAAAATTTCAGTCAGTAGAGCATTACTGCGAGGGCATAGACATAAAATGTCACTCAAAAATATCTGCACTTATGCTAATGCAACTGCACAGCAAATGTCAAATGGATATCATGAGTGGTTGATATTAAACAGACGTAAGAAAAACCTTACATTTGATGAAAAGAGCAAAATTTCATAGTCAGTGAAGCAGGACTGCGGAGAGATAGACATTAAATTTCACTGAATCTGATCTGAAGTGATGCTTATGCAACTGCATACCTAATATTATTTGGCTATCATGAGTGGTTGATATAGAACAGATGCAATAGAAAACTTAACAACTGTGAACGCCACCGCCGCTGGAATCACTATACCTATATCTAGCCCTTTTTTTCATTTTGTCAAATTCTCGACAAAAATAATAATAAATACCACATCATGCCATGCTTTCTGGGACTTCTTTTTCTCCTTTTTAATTCTTGGTGGAACTTTCTGTGTCCATTTAGATTCTACTGGCATGTTGTCTGTTTCATTATGTGATGTTAAATAACAAAAGGTTCCAAAGGGTCCTTCATTACTCAGAGTGAACTGGAAATATATTACAATAAATTCCCATACAACATTTTTTATAAGAAACCATATGATTGTTGAAAACAGACCAATTAGTATTCAATCTACATGCCTCTGACATTGTAGTTAACTAGAGGTACTGCTGAATGCAGGAGGGCCCCGCAATAGGCAGTCACTTCCTTTGTATCAAATTATCAACATTTGTTTAATGAAAATATTTTAAAATAAAAAGTTAAAAAGTATCGACAAACCGGAAGTAGTGGCACAGCAAACCTGAAAATAGCTTACACAATACAACTTATCATGATGAAGCTTTACACCGAATATCAAATCATTCCCAGTTGTAGAGGCCAAGAAAACCTTGACAAAAATTTTCATCCATAGAGTGGAACAATAAAAAGTTAAATATCGGCAAACAGGAAGTAGTGGCATGGCAAACCTGAAAATAGCTTACATGATACAACTCATCATGAAGCTTTAGACTTAATATCATATCATTACCAGTTGTAGAAGCCAAGAAAACTTTGACGAAAAATTTCATCCACAGACAGGTAAAATAAAAAGTTAAATTATCAGCAAACACTAAGTACTGGCACAGCAAACCTGAAAATTGCTTACACGGTACAACTCATCATCATAAAGCTTCAGACCAAATATGAAATCATTCCCACGTGTAGAAGCCAAGAAAACTCTGACGAAAAATTTTCATCCATAGAGTGGTATAATAAAAAGTTAAAGTATCGGCAAATAGGAAGTAGTGGCAGGGCAAACCTGAAAATTGCTTACACGGTACAACTCATCATCATAAAGCTTCAGACCAAATATGAAATCACTCCCACATGTAGAAGTCAAGAAAACTCTGACGAAAAATTTTCATCCATAGAGTGGTATAATAAAAAGTTAAAGTATCGGCAAATAGGAAGTAGTGGCACGGCAAACCTGAAAATTGCTTACACAGTACAACTGATCATCATAAAGCTTCAGACCAAATATGAAATCATTCCCACCTGTAAATGCCCAGAAAACTTCGACCAAAAAAATTGTTGACGGACAGACGGACGGACGGACAAAGTGAAAACTATAGGGCACCCGCATCTCGATGCGGGGCCCTAATAAATGACAAGGATATGGAGTAAATGCACATGAGACAAAGTCTCTACAAGTACATGGTAAAAACAAGCAATGGAACAACGCTTTTATTGTTCTTCATCTTGAAGTCACCATGATGCCTTCAACAATGAGCTTTGCTCATACCTCACAGTAAGTTCAAGACTGCCCCTAGCACTAGTTTGAGTGGAATTCATTGCTAGATGTCGAGCAACGCTACATCCATGTTTATCATGTCATGGATGTGGGATCGTGAACAAACATGAAATTAACTGTTCAAGTGTTCTTACAATCACTCACATTAGTAGGTTCCCTTTCAAGTCTTGTTCCCTAGCTGTGTACAAAAACATAAAACAAAATATGACATGAAATTGTTTGATTGCATTAGAATCGCAATAACAGAGTATTATTTGAATATCTGAGGGCATAAAACTTAATTTGAGGGTAAAAAATTTCCTTTTTTACAGGATTCACTATTACATGATGCAAGTCAACTGGATTTTTGTCCATCAACTCTACGACTGATGCCCTTGGCTGTTCAAATAATGTACTGTTATTTCTAAATTTACTCATGTCACAGTTAATTCCTTTTTTTAGCTTCAGATATTGGTTATTGGTTACATTTCAATACAGTACAGTAATATTTTGAGACAAATCTATATATAAATTTGGAAGTATACTTTGAATTTCTTCTTTTAGAAGAACTAAAGGCTAAGATACTGAGTCCTGAGCCCTTATCTATCACCTGACAAAATGCTTCCAATAGATATACAGTAGAACTTCTATGGCTTGTACTGCAATAACTTGAACACCATGGATGTCTCCAACCCATTTTCAGGTCCCTTTGTTCAAGTTTAATCATAGTTCTACCTCAATAACTCGAACACCCCTCTAACTCAAACTGTTTTCATCGGTCCCTTGGGTGTTCGAGCCATCGAAGTTTGGCTGTAAATTTTTAAATTAATCACCAACCCATATCTGCTTTCAATGAGCTCTTCACAAAAAGAGCAGAAATAGTGAGCTTACAAATTTTATTTCATTGTTTCAGCAGAGATGACCAACCATGGGCCATTTCCTTAAGCTACGCTACTGATTGTGGTTTTGTTTGTTGTAAGATCATAAGGGAATGAGCAAATCATTGTTCACCACCTTCTATACATCTATACTGCTTCTTTTTACAATACAACATAAATGTAGTTCTTGCATTGTGTTTTTTAACAAAGTTATTTTTCTTCAAGTATTGTCATGTTTGAGATAAAAAGCTTCAGAAAAAGTAAATGAAAACTTGACCAGTTGATAAGATTTAGAGTTACAAAATACCTAAAATCTGGCCAATCTCTTCTTAAACTTGGCCATGCATTATACATATAAACTTTTTTCCTAGACTTTATTTATCAATGCAGATTATAAGAGGCTTTACACATTATCTGTTTATCTGTTATTTGTAAGCCCAAGTGAATATTAAAATCTGTTGAGCTATTCGATGGAAAATATTAAAATGAACAAGTTTTCAACTCTTCTGCATGAAGATCTACATGTGATAACGCACCAGTGATGTATCCTCTATTCCATACGGTTGATAAACAAGTGGTAGATTGGTCCTGTCAGCCACAACATCATGTACCAATAGCCATCTATATAAAGACATGGCTGTAGGTCTGTCACCAGGGAAATGTAATTGTTGTGTAGTTCCTTTGGAATCTGTAAATACACATGTATATTATTTATATTTGTATCACTACTGTCACATGACTAAAGCTGCAGTCTGAAGGGATCCACAATTGGAAAGACAAGTCTCATAAAATTTTCTTCCAAGTTTAACTTTAAATACATCTCTAATTTTGAACATTTGGTTATAAGAGAAACTCTGCAAGTTAAATATGCCGTCCCCCTTTCAAACATTTGAATTGCTTAATTGTAGGGATGTCAAAATGTATGAAAAATGCCACTCGAGTTCTCAGATTCAATACTTGAGTATACTCGAGTACTTGGTGATCGTTTGAAACGAAAATTACTAGACTTCAAGATTCTTAAGACAGGGTGATCATTATAATAATATATAACTACAATATTACTCAAATGCCACAACAGGAGCACGATCAGTTTTTGTACTATTATAGCTAATCAAAGGTTTGATTTAATAACCTTCAATCAAAGCAAAATATATACAAGTATTTCTTTAACACCTTGTTTTTATTTAGTAATACACTTGTCTAATTAATTAAATTATTTAAATCACGATTAACAGTTAAATAAACATCTGGGGACGACACGGATGAAATCAAATAAATTTTCAATAAAGAATATTTTTTCATCAAAATGTGTAAATTCTTCTGCCTTTCTATTATTAAAAATATGACCAACAGTCGATTTATTCAAAAGCATTATTGAGTTGCAAATGCGTCGTTATGGGTAACAATCTTGCTGCTCAGCTACATGTACCTACATATTATATAGTAAATCGATTCCTGGTATATGAGATTTTTATTTCAAATGTCGATATACAGCAAGTCAATTTTCTTCATATAAAAATTCATATATTAAAGCAACAGCAACAAATTTGCTCTAGTCTGCACTAAAAGAAAAGTCTGCTAAGAATTGTTCAAAGTATGTTTTATTTACCGCTACCGACAGAGTTATTTCTGCCCATGTCTTTAACTTATTACGAAAAAAAGATTCAGTTTTCATTGTTTTTATCAATTTTGAATTTTTGGGTGAAAGGGTATTTTTTTTTTTTATTTATTCATTTATTTTTTTTTTTTTTTTGAGAAAATGAAATTGACAATTCAAAAATGTTTTGCCTTTTTCAGATTTTTTATTTTTGTTATTACAGAAATCACTTTTAAATAATTTAACATGATCAAAAAAAAATTGGTGAGTTATTTGCTTTTGAATTTTAAGTAACAAAGACTGACTACACGTTTCTTTAAAATAAAGAGTGCTGTGCGGCAGTTCGTGTAAGTATGAATAAACAAACAAGTTAAAATTCTTGTCCTACTGCGATAAAAGGTAAAACAAAAAATATATACACATATCAAAACATAAAATATTAAAATACAAGCATACAGAGGTAGGGATTGGCCACGATCATCAACATTAATGTCTTCAAGGGGCCGTGGAAGAGAAACAAAAACTGAGAAAAAACCATTTCTCAGCCATTTTTGTTTCTCTTCCACGGCCCCTTGAAGACATTAATGTCGATGATCTTGGCCAATCCCTACCTCTGTCTGCTTGTTTTTTAATCTTTTATGTTTTGATACACGTTTCTTTAGATGTTTTATATATGTTTGCTAATGGTGTCTTTCCAGGGGGAAGTAACCTATTAAGCGTAATGTTCTGAAATACAGAGACAATCGTATTAACAAAGAGAATGGCATTTATAATGCCAAGATATTCGTACCTTCCGAGCGACACTCGAGTATTCAAGTACTTGTTGACATCCCTAATAAATTGATATTTTACCAAATTTGCACTTGTTTCAAAAACAGCTAATTATCTGATGGTAATACATGTATGATAAAGAATTAAATACCAAAAATACTTTACTGAATCTTTACCTTTGTAGAACAGTATTGTGAATGGTAACTTCAGAGCAACTGTTGAACTTATGTATCTATAAAGTACTACAAAATAATAATTAATTTAAATGGTATTAACTTTTCAACAATAAATGCAATGATTGTTAGGTTTAAAGAATTCATTTAAATTATGAACTTGTCTCATTTTATTGATTAAAATACTGCAAAAAATTTTACGGATGGAACTCTTGTGATGCATACACTACAAATGAGCTATTTCTCACTCTTTGACCTATAAAATTAAAGTTTTCAAGAATAAGATTCCTAATTTCATCATTTGAACAGAATATCTTAAAAGTTTAGTCAGCAACTTCCTTATAGAAAGAAAAAGTCCTTATTTTAATTCTTAAAAGTTTCAAAGGAACTATGATGTTCAAATGCAATCATATGCTTATGCATAATCTATTATGGCAGATTATAATTTGACTGATAATGGTTGGAAAAACCTTGTCTGAGATTTCATTTTAAAGTTAGAGACAGACATTGTTTCAATTTTTCTTTTGAAACTCACTCTTTTTAGACTGCGAAGATTCATCATTCAAATCAACCAATCCAATATATAATTCTAGATTAAGGTCCCTAAATTCCTCGACACTCCTCCCTAACATGGACAAGTAACCATGAATTCCTTTGGCCCAGTATGTATAGAATGTTATCATTCTAGGAGTATATTCCTCACTTGCCACACCTGTCTTCATAATATCCCTCTCAAATGTCGTCTGCAACAAATATAAAAAAAATCACATTTATTAATTTACACTTCAGAACAACTATTCTCAAATCAAAGTATATTTTTTCTGCAGCTCATTTAAAAATTATTTATTTGAAATTATCTAATGGCATGTTTTTATATATAAAATTTTTTCAAATTTCTGTCAAAAAAGAGAGTTGACAAGATTCTTAACTGTGGTACACCATATAGTTCTCCATATATATCTATAGTTTATGTAATTTTATCGTAATGAAATGAAATTAAGGTAGATAGACACTCATGTTCATATCCATTAGATTTTACTACTATTCTGCTCAATTGAAGAACCAATCCTACCAAATCTGTAATAAATAGCATGAGTCACCATGCTTGTTTTTTCAAGAATTGAGGTCAAAGTTTGCTCATTTTTAGCCATTTATATGGAATAACAAATAACAATGGAAATTAGCAGATATATTGACAATACCGTAGTCCTGAGTGTAATACATACAAAAGTAAAATGTGGCACTGATAGTGATCTAGCTTTCACAAATATATCCATGGCCAAAAATGTCATCTGTTGCTTGTAAAATGCTTGTACAATTTCGCTTGTACCTGAAATTAAAACAAATTGATAAAAAGAGTTTATACTGATAATTATCTAGAATTTGTTGCCTAATGTATCGAAAATAACCATTTCTAAATTTTCTGTCCTTTAGTAAAGTAATAATTTCATGATCTTATTATAATCAATTTACAGTATTGGATGAAAATAAAATTCCTGACATTCAAAGCGTTTTAACAAATAGCTATGAAATTGACAACAAACATCACAATGTAATAATCATATGAAAATAAAATTAGGGCTGTTCCATTAAAATTGAGGTGGGAAGGAGGGGACACATATTTTTTGTTTTTGTCTTGGTGGGGGGGGTTAAAAATTCATTTGGTGTGTTTTTAATATATTGGTGGGGGGATCTTGAACAAAGTGCATCCCCTCCCCACATCAATTTTAATGGAACAGCCCTTAGATATTTATATGTTTTTTCAGAACAATGTATCATTTATTTTTACTTAATATAACGTACCCATTCTGTAAATGATAATGATGGATGGAATTTCATATATTTGATACTTGTCTCTGATTTTCCTGCAAAATAAAAATTGCTATTTATATCCCTTGGACCACAACATAGAAGACTTAAAGGAAAATTTAATATGTACCCTTATACCATTCCAGTACTAGTGATGAAGTGTTTTTTTTTCTTCGAGTGAAAGCAGTAGATCATTTTTATTTCTTATAAGTGATAATCAATTTCTTTTAAGGCCATGTAAAATTAATTATCTGGTTCTCAGATAATGACTTTCAAAAAAATGGTGAGGGAGGGAGGGTATTTAATTTATGTATTTATTTTGTATGCTCATCCATACTCCATCGTTAACTCTTGAGATTTTATGAATAAATATTAAAATATGGTAAAGCATGCAAAAGTAATTATAAGAGAGAACAAAACCATAAGTAAAAAACAAACTCCAAAGACAATGAAAAACAGAAATAGCAAAGACATTACACAAGGACAATATATGTATAGTCCCTGCATCACATAAGTACCACACAGAAAAGAAAAATGTATATTGATCATACCGTAAATGGAGTATGTATCATGAATCTTGGAGTCAAAGCAAACTGCAATAATCAAAGACATGAAACAGATAAAGAAAAGACAGTACCAATATACCTCATCAGGGTATGTCACTTTAAAGAAACTCCTGGAGAAAATTGAATTAGACTCCCTTATAGACAGGGGAATAATTGATGAACCTTGATTAGATCCAATGGGATCCGGTAAATAAGGTGTATTTGTATTATTTATTTGGTCACAAGTTGGTGACAGCAGTACAAGTGGAAGGGTTACAGTCAGATACACTGACCATTTAGATAGAGGAAAATCTATCAAGGAAGTCACAAAAATAAATTCTTGCAATTAGCAAAATGACAGTGGGATCCCCTTCCAGTGACTGCAATGAAAGATTCTTTTTTTTCGAGTTCAGAACAAGATTCTCAAGACTGGATTTCAAAACATTCTCGTGCATTAAAGGATCTCTGTTTTCTGGTATTTCAGGCAGACACGCCATACTCCCCTTTCATAATTTCCTTTACGGTTGTTTAATCTGCCAAAGTCACAATAAACGATGGGTAAACGCACGAAAACTTGTCAATAGTGTCAGCGAAATCAACTTTCGTTTTCTTGTTGACAAAACCATTCAGAATATAAATCGGAAGTAGCGATTTCTTCAAAGAAAACGAAAAATCAAGACAGCTTCGAATGAAATTTGAGTTGTCTCTCTTTGATCAATTCAAGTGAAAAAGCGGGAAAATTTGAACATGGATTTTGTAACCATTGTATTTATTTTTTGGGGACAATAAATACAGGCCAGCGGCCAGGTTTTTGTCCATGCGGCAGTATCTGAGAACCAGATAATTTATTTTACATGGCCTAAGCAATAATCAATTACAAAATGAAGAATTCTTTGTGGTTACTATACAATTATTGACTTTTAATGAGGTCTACTCATGACTATATGGACCTGGTCAAGATTGATTGACCGATGCCAACGGCCGAGGTTAACCAATCCTTGACCAGGTCCGTATAGTAATGAGTAGACTGAAATTAAAAGTCAATTAATGCCTTATTAAATGATAGAAGGATTGTTTTTCTATTTTTTCACCTTTTTTATGTGGTTTTGAAAGGTCAGCATTTTTGTACTTGTCCCAAGACGGTAAGTAAAAAGAAAAGAAAATTCTAACGCTGTTAAACAGTAAATTATATATTCAGTAAAAAGGTCATATGTGTATATTTTTAGTTTTATTGTAGAAAATGGTTTATATTAGTTGTAATGGCGATCAAACAACTTGTTCTCATTTCAAAATGCACAACACAACATGCGGTTTTAAATTCCCATTGTATATTTTGCTGGTAAATATGAATGGCACACTCTTCTTGTATTAATGGATTCCTTTTTAAATATAATTCTTACCTGTTCAATGAATTTTGTTTGCAACAGATGTCACGCAGACGAATGTTATTAACAATGCACAATTCGATTGGTTGTTTGTAATGAAATGTCGTCTCTGATTGGTCAAGTCAAAAACTCCAGCAGACCACAAGTCTAATCATTTAATAATACATGGTGGAGACTCATGATTTTTTTTTGTATTCCTATATAGGTTATGATTTTATCTGTTGTACTTAACTCAATTACTTATTTCTAAAGACCTTTGAAATGTTTTTGCAATATCATGTTATTTAAATTTGTACAGTCAAACTTTGATGGCTTTACCACCAAGGGGGCGATGGAAAGAGTTTGAGCTAGAGGGGTGTTCCAGATATAGAGGTCGAACTGTGTTTAAAATTTAACAAAGAAACCACAAAATGGGTTCGAGACATCCAATGTGTTCCTGTTATTGCAGTTCGAGCCATT
>MJUU01009325.1:41007-62217 GCA_002080025.1 Modiolus philippinarum
AATATCTGCAAGCATTACGAAAAAAAGTGCGGAAAACTGTTATTTTAGTGAAATGTTCTAAGTCCAAGGGCCGTAACTTGGTCAAAAATCAGCGGACCAATACGAAACTTAAACTTGACTTGTAACTCATCATACCTAACTAACATACAAAATATTAGCCGAATATCTGCAAGCGTTTTGGAAAAAAGTGTGGAAAACTGATTTTGTTATGGACGGACGGACGGACAGACTGATTACTATAGGGCGTCCGCCACAAAGTGGCGCGGCCCTAATAAGTTATTTCTATGTTTAGTGTGAGCGTGCCATTAAAAATGTGTGATTCTATAACAAAACAAACAAAATGGTAGTTTAATGACAAATTAAGGAGACAAGAAGTATGTATTCCTAATAGAAAAACTGTCTAAAAGGACCAACATAAACTGAAATTAGCAATATTGATACAAAGATTATTACTAGATTCAATTTTATTCTGAAAACTGACTCTAAATGAATATTGGTCACATCAAAGTGTGTTATTTTCAAAAAATCTTTTCTTGTTTTTTGTTTCGTTTTTTGTTTGTTTCCTTCATACCCTCCTTCATTTCAAAATATAGTTGATGCCAAACACAGAATTAAATTGGTTTGGCCTTATGTAAAAACTTACTTGAATGCAATTTTCAATGAGTTTCTAGGGCCAAATCTTGATGTATACAGTTCTACATGACTTGTGTGTCACGACAGTAAAACTTAAAATTTTATAATGATGTATGATCTAAAATTTTTTTAAATATGCAGTGCAAAGAACACCCTCTCCAACATACTGTAATATGATGGCAAGAATTTTCCTGATAATGATATTAGAACAACCTGAAATTATAAATTTATGTAACTTTTGGGTTCTAAGTGTAAGTTGCAAAATGATATAAAACGGATTTATATAACAAGTAATCATTTGCTACAAAAACACTGTATTGTGAAATATATACCAAAGCCATCATATTAATTCTATAAGTTCTCGAACCTTGCATCTACCACAATTTCTTTTTTTTAATTTAATTTCAGAATGCTATTGATAACAAAATAAAGTCTCAAATCTACCAGATGATTGTCATTTTTGCAGTCTCATTTCCAGTAGTTTAAATGTCAGCCTTTCGGATTGCCACTTTACAATTTTTTACAACTGAATTCTTCAATAATAGTTTTGTCCGTCAGACCAACATTTTGTGAAGACTGTTTGAATGAGGGCTGCTCATTACTAGTAGGTCCCATTACAAACCTTTCCCTTCAAGCCCAAAAATCATGGTTATCTCCTATTGGAAAGGATGTAACTTTGGATTTATTGAAATCTGTTGACTGTAGTCGGAGATGCCATGATCAAAGTTCTTCATGAGTAACACTTCAAAAAGGTCTCTTAATCTGAAGATACGTGTAGTCTCCAAAGCCTCCCATTTCCAGCAAAATTCCATAGCTGCCAGTAAAACAGCAAGCCAGTATCATCAGAATGATTAACGTTATTTTCATTACAGGGCAGAATTACTGATGGCATCTTACATGGTACATGTACAAGAGAGAGGGTGGTATAAGGTTATTTTCATGAAGTGTTTTTGCAGTATTTTACTTTTAATGTTGCCATGTTGGACAGTTTGAGGATAATCATGGGTACATGTTATTATACCTAATTATGCAAACTAAAGAATGTGTCTGTTAGACACGGATGCCCCGCCAAAAGATTATCGCAAAGGATATGTAGGTCAAAGCCTCTTAATTGTCATTAATTTGGGCAGTATTCATCAAGGCAATTAATTTGATGAAATATCATTGTCCTATAATTTGTAGTCGTTGAAAAATGGACTTAAACGCAAACCTTAACCAAATTCACTGAAGCGTAAAATGCAGGTCAAAGCCACCTTATTGTCAATGATTTGCGTAGTACTCGCCAAGGCAATTGCTTTGATGAAATATCATTGTTCTAATATGTGAAGTTGTTGAGCAATGGACTTAAACACAAAACTTAACCAAAGTCACTGAAGCATAAAATGTAGGTCAAAGCCACCTAATTGTCAAAGATTTGGGTAGTACTCGTCAACAGTCAGGGGTACAACTTAAATAAGTTATCACCAAAATCACTTAAATGAGTTGCCAAGAGAAACTGACTTTTTTAAATAACTTATACCAGTTATCAAACAATAACCTATATGAGTTACTGTTTTGTTAATCAAGGGACATTACTCTGTTGATAACTTCATTAAGTTTTTGAAGTCTTTTTTTACATTATATTCAGTTTTGTTGAAATTCTTACTTATTGGTCACAGTTAAGTCTTTTATTACACATGTATTATGGCGGATTTCCTGGCTCAATAACATATTATATTTGCAATTCTTCAATGAACATACCAATATTCCTCAAGTAACACCTATAAAAACTCCTTCAAAACTCCTATCTTTTTTTTGTCAATCAATCAATCAAGATTCTATAGAATTCATTTGTATACCAATTTGTCATTACTGGAGTATCAAGGTACAATAGAATTTCTATAGAATCTTCATTGGTTGATTGGCAGATAAAAGATAGGAGTTTAGAAGGACTTGTTATATGTGTTACTTTAGGAATATTGGTATGTTCATTGAAGAATTGCAAATATAATATGTCAAAGAGCCAGGAAACCCCCCATAAGTAGTTCAAATTGACCTCAATCTAATGATGGCCTGTCTAACTGATTTTGATGAACCATTTCAAAGATAATTAAGATTTAATTTCCCAAGGGTCCAATCTTTATGGGGGTTGGCACATGTATTTCCTCTCTTTGCGCATTTACAAAAATGTATAATTGATAGGTAATTACACAGTTAAGGATCCAAACCATATGCAGTCTGTGCCTTTAGCCACTAGCCCTATGCCCAAGACTAGTAAAATCAGTCTCGGGCTAGTAAAAATTTGAAGTCACTTGCCCGAAGGGCTAGTTAAAATTGTATCTTATTAACAAAGAATCTTCTATCAGGGCTAGTGAAATTGAGTTCAGACTAGTACAACACTGGACCTTACTAGGCCCTTAGGGCTAGTGAATGAAAAAGTTTTTGGCACAGACTGCATATGGGAAAAACTATTGTTTGTTTGAGAAAAATCTTTATCATAAAGAAATTTGTAATCAAAGTTTGACATTTTCAAGAAATTAACATTTGATAACTTAAATAAGTTATTATTGAAAATACATGATCACTCAATTCAGTTACACAAAAGTACTTCATTTGCTAACTTGAATAGGTTACACCCCTGACTGGTCAAGGCAATTAATTTGATGAAATATCATTGTCCTATAATGTGTAGTTGTTGAGAAAGGGACTTAAAAGCAAAACTTAACCAAAGTCACTGAAGCGTAAAATATATGTCAAAGCAACCTAATTGTAAATGATTTGGGTAGTACTCATCAAGACAATTATTTTGATGAAATATCATTGTCCAATAATGTATAGTTGTTGAGAAATGGACTTTAACGCAAAACTTAACCAAAGTCACTGAAGCATAAAATATAGGTCAAAGCCACTTAATTGTCAATGATTTGGGTAGTACTCATCAAGGCAATTAATTTGATGAAATATCATTGTCCTATAATGTATGGTTGTTGAGAAATGGACTTAAGCATAAAACTAAACCAGAGTCACTCAAGCATGAAATATAGGTCAAAGAGTCAAACTATCTAGTGAACTATGTAGTACAATCAATTCTCTTATGATGCACGATTATTATCTTTTCCTTGCATGGATAGTTATTTGTGTTACACAACGAGACTTTGAAGCTGGAGTAAGATATGAATTGTTGAATCGCTTTTACAGGAATTTCATTGGTCGAGCGCCAAGTAATAACACATCATGCATGATGTGCTATTACTTTTTCGACGTTTCTATTGGACAATTTTGAAATCTCGTTGGCCGTGATTAACGTTACCTAGCAACAGTGTTGTTATTTGAAACAAAAACAGCAGTTAGGCACTAAATATGAAAAAAAAATCATAAGAGAAATAGTTTTAACAACTCGAAAGAATTGTAAATCGCTGGATATGAACTCTCGTTATGTAATTTCAAATATAATTAACTCGCCAAAGGCTCATTTATGATATATTGAAATTACATAACTGTAGATGATATCCAGCGATATACAATTCTTTCTTGTTATGAAAACTATAAATATCTACCTAATGACCTATTATCATTGTTCTACCTCTTACAGTTTCTGAGAAATCGACCTTAATGCAAAACTTAACCGGACGTACGGACAGACGGAAGGACGGACAAGGATAACACTATATGCCCCTTCCACATTCGTGGCAGGGCATAAAAAAATCAGATTTATTCTGTGTCCGATTAGAAAAATAATGTTTTTATACTTCCGAGTTGTTCCCATGTCATCCAAGTCACCATCAGTGGAAATGAAAGTGGATTGAACGACTGAAGTCTAAAATCATCCTGTATAGTTGTTCAAAAGGGAAACAGATGCTTCAAATTAGATGAATATAGTATAAAAAACATGTACATGTAGGCAATTGAACAGCGATAAGGTGCAAAAGTGCTGAAATGAAAAATTGAGATTTGCCCGTTGCACTCCTGTTCGTTTCACTCACTACGTTCGTGAAACTTCAATGTGTGACGCTTCATATTTTAACTTTAAATTACTTATTGATAAAATTTCAGACTCCTGTGCATCAATGAAAATAAAGGGCTACGCCGAGCGCAGCATGATACGACCGCAGCATGTTGACCACTGAAATTTGAACAAATGTATTTAAAGTGAATGTGGACACAGTAAAAGGCTTGACACAGTAATTAGATGGACACAAAAAAGAGCTTACACAGAAATTAGGTGGACACAAACTATGGAAAATAAAAATCAACTTTTTGAAGCCTAATAGCTCTGGAACCATATGAGCTATGCAAAATCTGTTGGCTCACACCTGAAAGCCTACTTAAGGAAGAATCCAATGAAAAAATTCCATTGAAATTCAATGACAAAATTTTTAAAGTAATTTGCATATCTGTCATTTTGGCCCTGTTTGGCACCTTATAGCTTGGAAACGGTAAGAAATATTCCAGTTCTGCTGGCATACTACTAAAAGTTTGTGTCAAAAGGAATTCAAAGAAACAAACTCCACTAAAATCAGATAATAAATAAACTTTTACATAATTTGAAAAAAAGGCAATTTTGTCCCCTTTGATCCCTTATACAATGTAGCTCAGAAACCAAAAGAGCTATGATAAATTTGTTGACATCCTACTGTAAGCTTGCAACAAGAATAATCCAAAGAAAAAAATACCATCAAAATCCAATGAAAACTAAAAAATTTAGGTTATCTTCACATATGCAATTTTGGCCCCTCATAGCTCGGAAAGGAAAGGAGTTATCAAAAATCTGATGGTTGAGCGCAATGTTAATTTTTCATAAGGAATCCATTGCAAAAAAACTGCATCAAAATCAGACCTAAACTTAAAAAAATATAATTTTTGAGATTCACCCCTTTCGGGCCCCATTTATCTCAAGAACAGTACATGCAGCGTGAAATCTGTTTTATATACGGCAGATTGCAAATTTCCTCAGGAGCACTATGAAAGAAACCCCATCAAAATCTGATAAAAAATAAATATTCTACAGCCAAATATATGAAAACACCAAATTTGGCACCTTTTTTAAAAACGGGCAGGGCCACAACTATCAAAACAAGTCAAAGTTGTTCCAAGAAACATTGTATTAAAATTTCATAATGATTGATTGACTAGAACTAAAGTTATTGTGTCTACAGGCGACAACAACGACAGCACCATACCATTATACGACCTCAAATTTTTTATAAGAATAAAAACATATATAACTGATAAAAATTTATTCACTATGAGAAAATTTTTGTCTAAAGATAAATCCGTACTATAAGCAGGTAATCACCAATTTATGTGGATGAAATTAAGTAAACTTTTTACTGTTTTAAATGTGCTAGAACTTGATATAAAGAGACAGTGTACATATATGTGAAAGACATTTCCCTTATGCAGTTATGGCTTGTTTATAATCGCTAATTGGTGGAGGAATTGTAAATGTGTATTTCGTAACCCGCTTATAAGTGGAACTGGGATATAGATATTCTAGTTAAATGCTGCTATGGAACTGTGCTATATGGTGGTGGGTTATAATACCATAGTGCTTGTATAGTATTTTTATACCAGGATTCGGATTACTACTGGAACTTTTTACATGAACCGAAATATATTCTGGTCTGCACAATTTTACTTTTATGTAAATTTTAGCCTGCACATGCATGTAAGTTGCTAAATCTGCTTCCGTTGCTATAAGCCATTTATACATCGCGCCTAAAGTTATACTGAAGACGTTGATGGTGCTCCAGATGATGGAGGGACAACTAAAGAAGAAAGAAAGGTCGTATAAAAATGCACCGTGCACGTTAATTTCTAAATCTTCGTTCTCGAAAGTCTGTGAAATGCATCCCTTCAAGAAAATACATGATATGGAGTTCACTTACAAATTGCAGAATCAGTATTATAAAGAGCTAAGAGCAGAAAAATTTGGCAAACCAAAAAGCGTCTATCGCAACCCGCCATGATGGATTTCATAGGGGCAATAACTCAAGAGTGGGAACTGCCTAAAACATAGTGTACGGCCCTTGACATAATCATCCGGTGACGAACTTTTACTTGCATTTTAAAAAGGTTCGCCCTTGCCTTATGCAGAGACATCCGATATTCAGATTTTACACACCTCTATTAGCATTCTATAAAAAATTCACACACTCATGTCATTTATGGTCAAACCTTACTAATGTTAATCCCCGTGTTAATCCTATGAAAAATTCAGAGTATCAAGTTGGTTTCCCGGCCAAATTTTCACTTACTCAGTATGTCAAGGACTTATAATACATGGATTGCACATCTTTTCCATTCCGGATTTGACTCTTCATTTCGACGAGGTAATCTTGGGTCAACCGGAGGAAAAATGACGTAATCCAACGTTGGAGCAAGGGACAGATATTTTCTACCAACGAATCTTACGTTGTTATCCAACATATAGGTAAAAAATCGTTTTCAATAGACCACTTTCATGTTTATTTCTTATCCCGACTTTGGCTCCGTTTTTATAACGTTTTCCACAAAGGGAAGTAACCTACTGACCCGACAGTCAGGTTTACGGTTCCATTGTAATAAGGGACAGCAGTAGATTTTGAATACATGGGTATCTATCACTGGACTAGGGGTAATATCTCGATTGTCTTTAAATAAATCATTTCAAGCTATTCGGGTACTTACCACAGTGAAAATCGTAACCGTTGCCAGAGAAAATATTTACTGACCATCCTTTCCCTAATGAGACCGAAAACCAGAATGACGGGTGTTAGCGAGTGACGCCCCTTTGAAAAACATGCTAAATTAGCAGTCATCCCGTATATATGAAATTCGTCTATTGACAAAGAAATCCACGAGGAACATTTCCAACCCACAAAAAACGAAACTTGAATGGAAATGAAGAAATTACTATCTTCGTCTATCAGCGTCTTGGAACCAGTTTTGTACCAGATTACTCCTTGTTTGGCTAAAATAATGAGCGATCCCGCAAATGCGCATTCGGTGTATTATACGTCCTTGCTTATGTCTCAAAAATGACATCATATTTTTTTTCACTCAAGCCGTTACTTCTTTATTTAATTATCTAACATAATATCATATTTATTTTAAATCCTTTTTATTTTCAAATTGATCAGCGAACCCACCTAACCATTTAATGTATGTTTTGCCGGGCCACTTTTGGCCGTATCGGTTTTAAAATAAACTAAAAATCGCCGGACTTGCTAAGTGTACCCTTCAGAAGTAAAATAACAATATTTTGTAAAAACTGAGAATATCTTAATTTTCATCGTCATCATCATCCTGTAATAGGACATATTATTGTAGATATGTTGAACAGAATGCAAATTTCCCGCAAAAAAAAAATGAGAAAATGCCATGATGAATGTTCTGAAGGTATAAATGCTTTGCTGAGCAACAGTTCTGTAAAAATGATGGTTTCCGAAGCAATCTAACGACCATTTCTATTTCCTTTCGGAAAATTTGCCCCATTTGATTGTGTTTTTTTCAGTTTAAAACTATTTTATAGCATAAAAATGAACGACAACAGGATCGGACATTAGCTTATCCTAACTAATGACTGCCCCCCTTATAATATAAATTATATAATAATCTTAAACCGGTGTATGTCGTGAAGTCGTCCACGAATGTTGGAAACTCCAGTGCATAGCAACCGAACAGCCAAAAATCATCAGAGTATTATGGCTTTATACAATATTAACAGTTAAAAAATAATAGTCTTCACATTTACACGCTGCTGCCGAGTCCAGACATACTGTAGGTAAGTATATGCATTGTCTGCCGACTTGATGTTTGGCTGGCTTCTCGGTTCTGTTGGTAGTAATGACCGTCTTCACATTTACACGCTGCTGCCGAGTCCAGACATACTGTAGGTAAGTATATGCATTGTCTGCCGACTTGATGTTTGGCTGGCTTCTCGGTTCTGTTGGTAGTAATGACCAAGTTCTTGGTAGGAAAGAGTATTTATAGACATCTACTCTTATACTATTTTCCTGGTGTTACTTTCGCAGGACCTTTCTAGAAGACCTGGTGGTGTTGAACTTAATGTACCGGTGTAGGGATATTTCATCTAAGTTGTTTAGGATCCTGTAGAGCATCACTCTCCTGGTAAAGCATCCAAGGTTTCGACTTGAGTAATCACTAGTGACGACTCGAGCAGCTTGTTATTGGAATCGTTTGCAGGCGGGTATATGAATCCAATACTATGGCGGTATACATGACCTGGTAAAACAAGCTAGTTTAGGTCTGGGCTTTGATGTCGGAATGACAAAATCTTAAATTCCTAGGTAGAAATCCCACTGCCCTGCTGGCTTTGGCTGTTGCTGGCTGAACTTGATAATTATGTCCGATCCCATTCATTTATTGAATAAAATATTGTTTAAAATAAGAAGACATGTCATAACGAATAGAACAAAAGATGAATTCCCGGATTTTTCCATAGTATGAAACTTAAAATCATGGGGTTTCAGTTTCATGTCAATGTACCAAGACCTAAACTGGACTAGTAGTTTCTGGGAAGAAGATCTTTGAATGTATATTCCATAGGGTCCAATGTTGAAAATATGTTCCCACTGGCAGCCATCTTGGATGAGGTATGGACCTGCCAGATACCTTTTTTGGAAGGGACCATCTAAGGACCATTGTGACTAAGTTTTGTTATGATTGGACTGGTCGTTTCCGAGAAGAAGATCTTTGAATGTTTTCCCATAGGGTCCAATGTTAAAACTATGTTCGCTAAGTCTGGTCTATGTTATATTGCAAAAATTTTTAAACAGTTTTGGCAGGATGTTATTTCTTCTTGGGTTTCACTTTATAAAAATCCCACCACAGCCCCAGTTGATATCCTATCGCAACCTTTATTTCTAAATGATAAAATAAAAATTGGGGGAAAAAGTGTTTTTTTTTATAAAAGCTGGATAAAAACGGTGTATTTTTCATAAATGATATTATAAATGAAGATGGATTTTTTTTATAATTTTGATAATTTTCGTAGAATTTTTAACTTTGAGACAAATTTCCTTGAATTCTATGGACTTTTGCAGTCATTGCCTCATGGCTGGAGAAAATACAACAGTTGTTCCATTCGTTGAATCTTACCATGTATTTGCAGGGATTGTCCCATTTGTTCATTATAGTATTTTTGGTCAAACAATATCAAACAACAAAACTTCGAAGATGGAACAATCTAATATAATTTTTTAAGTTTTCCAAAACAGTAAAGTTCTATATGGTTGACATAGTAAGTTGGCTATCTCTTAAAAAAAAACAGTAACTAAGAGGTTACCCGGTTTCTTCCATTTGCATCATATTGTTTATTTGTTTTTTATTTTCTGTGTTACCATCTGTCATTAACATCGCATTAACATTTTGAGATGGACAATTCTATTTCGTTTTACTTTCCATGGCAACAGACTCAGAGACTGAGCCAATTTTTCTTTGTTCTGCACTGATGGCCAAGTTTTGTCGCATCGGAACAAAATGAGCAACCTTTGTAAAGAACCTTCTCAATATCATTACAGTTTAATTGAACTTGCTTTAATAGTTAGAGCAGATTATGTATTAAAGTAAGTGAGAACCGAACCATCAATTAGATGTTTTTCCCATACAGTCCAATGTTTAACTAAGTTACGCACTGGCGGCAATGTTTTTTGTCGGATCGAAACAAAATGGGCAATTATTGCGAAAGATCTTCCATACAACATTTCTGTAAAGTTTAGTTGAATTTGCTTCGGTGGTTCAAGATCAGAGGGGTTGATGAAAATGTGAAAGGGTAACCGAAACAGACGGACGAAGGACGGACGCCAAGTGATGTAAATAGTTCACACTGACTTTTTAGTCAAGTGAGCTAAAAAAGAATATTGTTTTCAATAATTATGTTCCTTAATACAAATGACATGGTCAATTAAGTACACTTCAAGATCAGAAAAATTGAAAAAAGAACTCTTACAAATATCTGATGAATTCATTGTTTATAATGTTTATAGATTTTTTTATGAGAAGTACAGGAGTAGCAAATTTGTGAATATTCTATATAAAATATCAGAGAGATCCGCATTATGCAAAATTATGGTCAGTTCTCACAACCTTGAAATTCAGAAAAAATGAATTTGAATTTTTGAACCCTGAAATTGAAAAAGGTCGTCATTCATCTATTCCAATTGAGGAGATATTATGCAAAATTTGTAATTCTGGTGATATAGAAGACGAAAAACATTTTTATTTGATTGCGAAAAATATCTTCTCGCCAGAAATGAGTATAAAAATAAGTTGTCTAATATTCTAAATACAGACATAAAGATTTTTTCAAACAATGTCTGACTGTCTGGTGATCCTTCTTAGGTATTGAAAGAAACTTGTATTTTATTGACAAATTCAATTGTTTTAGCATTAGAAACACTGTTTTGCCATAAATATATTTCTCTAATTCTTGTTCAAAATAAATACTTCCCAAATGATGTTAGATGAACTTAATAATCAACATGTTTAGACATTGATCTCACTTGCTGATTGGTTGTCTCGTGTCAGTTTCAAGAAATAGTGCAACCGGATGTTGATGAAATTAACATCTGCATCATTGTCTAGCGAATTGATTTTTACATTTTATGACTAAGATAACTCAATTTATTGATAATATGACATTTTTTATCAAAAATATTACACCAAACACCCCTTTCAATCAAAGGCGCAATGATACACATAGCAACGATGATAACAACAAAATGGCGGCATACTTGAGACTGGAGACTACGGAGATCGCTTTACGTCAAATAAATTGAGTAGGAACTAGAGAAAAAAATCTCTAACATTGTTTTCCGGTTTATTACGATAATTTCTCACATATCGATAGTTAAATTTTCACATTTTAAAGTTCTCGGATAAACCTCGAACTTTAAAATGTGAAAATTTAACTATCTCGATGTGAGAAATATACGTAATAAACTGGAAACAATGTTAGAGACTATATTTAAACATTTTAGGAATGTTTGTTATCAAAACATATATTTGCTTGTTTTTTTTTATGATGGGCCTTAATTTGCAATTATTGCAATTGTGTTTGTGCCAACAAAGAATATTGAATATATTAAAAAGAATAACGTTAAGATGCCACAAAACAAAATTACCCTTTGAAACTTTACACACAAGCAATGACTAGCTTAGTCATTCGTTAATTCTTGATTTTAGAAACTGTGTCAATGGCAAATGCAAATATAAAAAAGATAAACTGCAATTCAGTGCTGGCAGTATCTGTCTCACACTTGTAAAAGTTGATAATGTATCAACATTTAATTTTATTAAACCCTTCATCTATCAAATCTATTTTTGTATCAATGTCTTAGTCAACAATTTGTAAATTTCATGACCATATTTGGTAATTTATAACTACAACAATTTATGTACAATCAAAGTACTTATTGATAATCAGATTATCTATAAAACTTGTCAATTTCCTCTCAACTTTAATATCTTGGCGGAAAACGCAATCAAATTAATAGCTATGAATTTTAAACTAGAATACAACCTTAAATTAGTGACAATTTGTATTTAACTGCCCTTACAAGTCTATTTGTCTTATGATATATCTTGCAATTTAGTCAATTTTCTAATATATGTATTAGTCTCGGTAATAATTTTTTGTTATGTTATGTTTTGTCATCATGTCCTCAATGGACCCTTGATTGGTTAATAAAGCATATTCTATTCTATTCTATTCTATACTGCATTCTTTACCAACACTTCGAAATGACATTTCATCCCCTTTTGAAATAATCTTAAACAGTCTGCAATGAACGAAATAATCATTCCCCATTTTTAAACTGCATACAAGGCATTCAGAAAACAACAAAAAGTTCACATGTCTAAACACTAAATGAAGTTTTACAAGAAGTGAATAATCGCCGTTTTTTTTGTCATCAAAGAAAATTATGCCATGGGACGGGTATGGTATGGGGCGCCGATAATTTGTTTAATTTTTTTATATATAAAATAGTGTTGGTATCAAAAATTATAATTTCTGATATTAAAATTATTTGAATTTCTGATATAAGAAATTCACTACTATTCAGTTTTGACATTAGACGTTTTTTATATAAAAAATATGAATCCTGATATCAAAAATATATTTTCATATGAACTAGCTGGGAGTCTGAATCGTTCACCTGCCGTTTAGTTTCCAATCTGAAAACTCAACTGTTGCCTAATTGCATGAAATTTAAAACAGCCTGTGAAATAAAATGTTTGAACAAGTAGGACCAGACATGACTTTCACATATGATGCGATGTCAAACTTGCTATGTGAATATATATCCGTTTTTTGGTTGACAGCTAGATTGTATCTACATTTGGATCCAAATTTGATGTATTTCACATAGGGTCCAAAGTAAAAGTATGTTCTGCTGCGGCATCCATCTTAGTTGGCAGGCAAGCTTGTCATATATAGTTCTATAAGGGGTACTTCAAACGATCATTCCACAAAAGTACATTTTCTTCGTTACTTTTTCCTTTCCGATCTGAAAAAAAATAAACCCTTTCTTCATGTATGATTCACAGCAAACGTGTTATCTATTTGCCTTCAACAGTTGACAAAAAGAACCCCCCTCATTTCATATGTGACAATGATATACAACATGGCCTAACCCGATACTTTGAGCACAAACTAAAGGCGAATTTCAATTGTATCATTTTCCATTTCCCACTTTTACAGAAAAAATGCCTTGATTTTTATCAAAATCACAAACAATGAAGTATCAAATAATTATTTAGCCTTTATATTATAAAAAAAAACATCAATTGCAATACTTATTTTTTTTATTTTAGCTGCTTCATTCTGTACAAGTCAAAGTCACTTACATGTATTCATATAATAAGGATTTAAAAAATGAATTTTAGCCCATTTTGACAATTGAGGTAAAGGTATATTCTACGGAAGCGTATTCGGATGACACATGAAGAAAAAATATCTCGTAATTATGAGATAATAATTCATAATTTTGAAATAATGATTCATAATTTTGAGACAAATATCTCATAATTATGAGATAACATCTCATAATTATAAGGTACTATTTCGTAATTCAGAGATAACAGATACCATCTCTGAATTTACTATAGTCATATAAGAACCAAACTGCCCGAAATGTTTTATTTTCTCCGATCTATAAATTATGAAGCAGGTCAGGTACATAGCTTATTTTTACGCTGGACCCCCAAGATACTAGGATTTTAATTAAAACTAACTTACGAGTGTCAATGGATGATATGAGACAGGTTCGTATAGTTTCCAAGACGACCGGCGGTGGAGAACATTGATTCAAAGATTCACTTCCCCAAATGGAACCAAACTTCGGCACAACAATGCCTGGTGGTTCTCTTCACTGAATCAAAGATGGCAAACAGCGGGGAGAAGTGAGACCTTGAGGGAAAACCATTCATATCCCTGAAACTACTGCATGTCAGCAATGAACCGAGCTTGTGATTCTTTCAAGAAAATAAACTTTAAAAAAATCATATCATCCTGCACTCAGTTTTTTATTCTATTTTAATAGTTTGATTCATCGCATTATTCTGGACTATATCTAAAGATTTTGTATATCTCTGATTTCTTCCATAATAGTATTATAAAGGGCCAAAAAGTACAAAACACTCACTTATATTTTAATGCACCGGCAAACGAATACTTCGTAACCGAAGCAAAAATGAGGAAAGGGGATTTCCAGAAACAAAAAATCAAACTTGGCAATTCATATCCAACACGATTTGAGACAACATGACAAAGACAAAACAAATAAACAAAAAATGAACAAGGACGTCACAAAACTAAAGCACCATCAGTGTACAAAAACTTGACGGATCATACAGGTGCCCCGAAAGGATAAGCATGGTCTGCTCTACGATTGTCATCCTTCACGTTGTCAGTGAAAAGTCCGGTTTTGTTACAGTCGATGTTTGTCAGTCCGGTAAGAAACCCCGGATTACAAGATATCTATTCTCATTTGTGAAATAGAAACATAGTAATGGTCTGTCAAATCATCGGGTGACGACCGTAAAACTTCTGTTATGACAATTGAAACAGTAATTGAACAAGCAAGTATTTGAGACATAATTACACCTTACTAAGCTGCGTTCTGATTTGTTAATAGCCGTGCTATTTTTTTTAGCAAAAACCCCTTCACTGATTTGTTTGTCGTGGAGTCATCTGTGCGTTTTGATGAATGAGGCTTCAGTTAACCAAAAATACAAGTCTTGGTTCTCAATTTATCTCGCCTTTCATCTCGGTATATTTTCCGCCTCCCTCTCGAGTTGTGTTTTTGGCAAATACCCCTCCTTATCAAGATAAATCTGTTCAGTAATATCTCTCTGTTAATAAAATCGATGTATGACAATAGCGATTGGGTTGTGAAATGTAAGACGCCATATGTCGGAGATTTGAGAATAATAAAAATGATTGCAACTCTTCTATTTTTTATCAAATTTAAAAAATGACATTTCCTCAGAATATTAGAATCCTCTTGAAACAAGATTTGTAGACTTGCCCACATTAAGCGGGCGAAAAAAAATTCCCGGCTTTAGTGAAAATCCCAGGCCCCCCTGAAAATCAAATGGTCCGTGCCTTACCGTTTCTGAATTATCAGGGGTCAGGGAAAGTGCAAAATGGGTTTCGAAGTCTCCGAATGTATGGATCCGTGTTCAGATTGCTGCAATCCCATAGAGATTCTGCTCTTTAATGATAGCTGTCTGACACCATTTCCGAATTCAAAGAGGCAAAATATCCCCCTTTTCCAAATACTTCATTTCCAATTTCTCTTTATCGGATTTCATTGAGATTTCTTTTTCTTTTATTTTTTTATTCCTCTTGAAGTTTTGTTTTCTATAATATGTTGTCAGATTTTGTTGATCCTGCCGGGCTTTCAGCTAGTAGCACAATTTTCATTTTTATTGTGCCCCAAAGCGTATCACAACCCCTGCTCCAACTGCTACGTCTGTATCCTGTTGTGCTCTGTGTAACTCTTTATTTAGTAAATTAAGGTAGCTCAAAATAGTTATTTCAATTTTTTTCAAGAAATGCACTCCGACATCTGGCTAGAATCAAACAATAGCATCAAGAAAAAAGCAAATTTCAAAATGTTCATGCCATAAGTCAACTTATTTAATATTTGTTCCAAAAAATAAATGCTTTATTCGTCGAATATATTTAGATAAAGCAACACGAAATAGAGGATGTACAACACGGAAATCAGTAATTTCGGTAAACAACTTAAGCTGACGTATATCATAAGAAGAAATACAGGAAAACAAGTTAAGTTTAAGACAATCGGATAACCACTTCTAATACCTAATTTGGTCATCTGTATTGCTTGTTAAACACTAATCCCCTCCGTTGTACAAAAGCTCGCGTCCTTGCAAATTCAAACCACTTGATCTGTAGCTATTGAAAGTTGTTGATTGATTTCTTGTTGCGATTTATTCAGTAAAAAATTTGGAAAAAATGTGTGATGATGATGTAGCCGCTCTTGTCGTGGACAATGGATCTGGAATGTGTAAAGCTGGATTTGCAGGAGATGATGCCCCAAGAGCTGTTTTCCCCTCCATTGTTGGGAGACCAAGACATCAAGTAAGTTTTTAGTGTGCTGAAAAGCAGACAGGTACAGCAATCAGAGGCCAAATATGATATTAAGTCGAACAGAGTTATAAACTGGCCATAGGAAATGTTTCATTCATCGGGGTGATATTCCTTTTTTATAATAAATTATTCTAATTTTTGTATGTATGTGCTACAACCGGATACAACAAAGTTTTGCCGATAACAGTTTCTGACATTTCATAAATATAAAATGTTGCGATATTAAAATCAAAATTTTATACAGTTTGCCTGCATATAATCTTTAAATAAGACACAGTGAGATGCTGTCCATGCATTGTGCCACGGCGCCTTTCCGTCGGTTCTGTGTCATATATTTTACAACTGTATGCACTCGATAGTTCGATTTTCAAAGATTATAACGCGAGGATTGCAGAGCGTTTTGAAATATTTTAACACAAGGATTGCAGAGCGTTCTAAGATATTTATAATGCAAGGATTGCATCTATACGTTTTAAAATATTTGAAAATTCAGTTTATTTATCAGATTTTTTCATGTCGTCAAAAAGTCTTAAAGACTGCAAACATCGCTGTATTGGAACAAAATCGGATATTTGTTCAAGAACTATTACCGTCAACGGAGACTCTAAAAGCATTGAACTGTTACCGTACAGTAAACTTGGTTCTAGAGCATTGAACTGTTACCGTACACTTAACATGGTATTAGACAAGTTAGTACCATTGATATTACCTGTCCTGGTACTAAAATAGAGTTTATGCACATGTGTATTATTAATTTGATCTCCTTTGGATTGAAATTGAAAAGTATAGAGGAAATACTTGTAATAAATTGGGAGTGGTACATAATTCAAGAATTGCATATATTTTGATATGTTTTAGTATAGGCCTTCATACATTATTTAATACAATACAAAATATGATTTGTTTTTAATATTTCGATTTTTTTTTTGCATGAATTGTCGCGATATCATCACGACTGGCATGCCATTTGTTTTCGCCTTCAAATATACATAATAGCTCGAATCCCGAAAGTTTCGCATTGTCAGAATAGAATAACACTGCGGATGTAATAGTTTAGCAGCAACCAGTGAACTGTATGGGATGAATGGCTATGGATTTTCGTATTATACAAATATTTTAAGTTGTGAAAATCCACGCGGTGCGATAATTTTTATCATTTTCAACATCTCAAGGTAAAGAATCAAAGATGTCTTCCTCAAGAGACGCTAATATTACTTTGTCTATGTATTAATATTCAAACAATTTCAAAATACCCTGTCCATTCCTGTCGACTATTAATACTGGCGCTGGAGCATTTTTGGGCTTTCTCTACCTCAGAAAGTAAAAGCTGTAACCTGAAGAATTAAGGAAACCAAGAAACAGAATATTGTTAAAAATAAATAGCTAAATACCGAAGTTACTGTGAGTTTACTTTCTGCATATGCGCAAAAAATGACTATATTCAACTATCTTTAAAACCTGTAAAAATTGTAAAATGCAACGAAAATAGAAGGTGCACATGTTCAATGTATGTAGACACACTTTGAAAAGTTTCAGACCTCTGCTTACAATACAAATATTTTCAGTTATGAAAATCCACGCCATAAAACTTTTTTCTAAAATTCAACGATCTTATGGTAAAGAATCAATGTTTTCTTTCTCATGAGACGAATTACTTTGTCTATCTTATCAGAATTAAACAATTTCAAAATACCTTGTGCATCCCCTTAGAAAATAAAACAAGTAAAAAAAAAACTTGATTTCTTGATATCCAAAAACATAATTTTCTGATATAGAAAATGAATTTCTTATATCAGAAAATTACTACCATTTTTGATATCAGAAATTCAATCTATTGATGTAAAAAAAATCTCATTTTTGATATTAAAAATAGTAGTAATTTTCTGATATCATCAATTCGATTATTTTTTTACATTAGAAATTATTTTTTTATATAAAAAATTATATAATCTTTGATATCAAAAAACACTTTTGATATAAATAAACGGAATAAATAGTAAAACAGCCCCTGATACATATGTGGGGCTCGTTGTTTGAGGATTTGTCCTTCAAATGTCATGCACAACATTAAAATAATAAAATTTATTTTATTATAGGGTGTGATGGTTGGTATGGGTCAGAAGGACAGCTATGTTGGAGATGAAGCTCAAAGTAAGAGAGGAATCCTTACCCTCAAATACCCCATCGAACACGGTATTGTCACAAACTGGGATGATATGGAGAAAATCTGGCATCACACATTCTACAACGAACTCCGTGTAGCACCAGAAGAACACCCCGTTTTACTGACAGAAGCTCCATTGAACCCTAAAGCAAACAGAGAAAAGATGACACAGATTATGTTTGAAACCTTCAATTCACCAGCAATGTATGTTGGAATTCAAGCCGTATTGTCATTGTACGCTTCCGGTCGTACAACTGGTATTGTGTTGGACTCTGGTGATGGTGTATCTCATACTGTACCAATTTATGAAGGTTATGCACTGCCTCATGCTATCCAGAGATTAGATCTCGCTGGACGTGATCTTACAGACTATCTCATGAAGATTCTTACAGAACGTGGTTATTCTTTCACAACCACAGCTGAGAGAGAAATCGTCAGAGACATTAAAGAAAAATTATGCTATGTCGCTTTAGACTTTGAACAAGAAATGACCACAGCCGCTACATCCTCATCTTTGGAAAAAAGCTACGAATTACCTGATGGACAAGTTATCACTATAGGTAATGAAAGATTTAGATGTCCTGAAGCACTGTTCCAGCCATCTTTCTTAGGTATGGAATCCGCCGGTATCCACGAAACAACATACAACAGTATAATGAAATGTGATGTAGATATCCGTAAAGACTTGTATGCTAATGTAGTCTTATCCGGTGGTACCACAATGTATCCTGGTATTGCTGACCGTATGCAGAAGGAGGTTACAGCACTTGCTCCACCTACAATGAAAATTAAAGTAATTGCTCCACCAGAAAGAAAATATTCTGTGTGGATTGGTGGCTCCATCTTAGCCTCACTTTCAACATTCCAACAGATGTGGATCAGTAAACAGGAGTATGATGAATCTGGACCATCTATCGTCCACAGGAAGTGCTTCTAAATACATGCTTACTACAGCAATGAAGAGGTATTGATCAAACATGGCGCTTCCGGAGACATGTCTAAAGACTGAAAAGAGTTGCTCTAGAGATGGATAACGTAAAACTTTCGAAAGTATATTATATTAACAATATACCAGTCATATTAAAAACGTAAAATAAAATTTGAATTTAATTAATTGAAAATATAATTGATATAATATAAAATAATATGCTGCAAATGGGAATGAGACAATTTCACACTTTGGACACACAAATACACACAAAACCAACTCTGTCGAAATATCAGACAAGTAGTTCATGGCCTATAAGTTTACATCCGGGACTATTTTCATATGGGAATGATTAATATTAATATCGGCTAATTGCCTAGATGTAAATGTGTATAAGTTTGATGAATTGTTAATTTCTGTCTTTTCCGTTTTTTTTCTGAAATGATAATTGACCGTATTATTTAAGGTTCTANCCAGTCTGTTTTTTTTTTCTTTTTCTTACTTTTAGTACATCTTAAATGGTTTCTAGTGACCATCTACATCTAAATGAAATTACATACACTTGCTTTACACAATTCTTTGATAGACTAGTTAGTGATCAATATGTGAAAAGTGTACTGTTTAACATCATATAGTTGTGGCTATAGCTATCATGCAACATAAGGTCAGAATGTGAAAAAGTTGTTGTTAAAGGCAAGCAATTTACAAAACTTAGTTTATGCAAGGCAATTTGTTGGACTGAATGATAAGACACTATTATTATTAGTTCAATAATGACCTTTTAAGTCTAGAGGTTGAATATCAGCTGTTATGCAGGTTCAAATGCACACATTTTAAACAATATTGAAATGCCGGTAAGGAAAAATAAAAAAAAAATATTTCGCTCGCTCTTAAATTCAAGAATATTTTAAGCGAAAAATTTAAAATTAAAAAAAAAAATTTCGCTCGCTCGCCCCAAATTTATTGGCCAAAATCTCAAAGAACAACTAATTAATTTGGTGTGGCCCTATCCTGATTTTAAATTTTGCTGTGGTGCGTTGATTGAGTTTTGGTTCTTGGGCTCAGATTTTCTTGATTTAATGACTTGATACCTCCTAGGGATATTTGGAAAACACAGGTTACATCCTGATAATTGTTTGGATCAAATGATTTTCACAGTGATGCATTCGACAAACCGCGATGCAGCCACTTCTCACAGAGTACTTAAGTTGCGACAAATGAGTTAATATTTTTCATTTCTTCGATTTTCACGGTACTAGACTAAATACTTTTATAATTAGAGCTGGTTATCTATGAGGTAAGGTTTTGGTTTATCATTTTCCCAGTTATTGTTTTTGGACATTATTTTTTCTGGTAATTCTTTAGATTTCTCTTATTCTTGGCGCCTCACACCAAAAAGTATCTCAATTGCGCAATGCTCTTTTCTTAGCAGATTTTGGCTTCAAAAGCCGGTCATGTCAGCTATTGAGATCACTTGGCGTCCGTCGATGTCCGTCGTCCGTCATCATTCGTTCGTCGTAAACTTTTTCAAAAATCTTTTTCTCTAAAACTCTGCCAATTTCAACTAAACTTTGCCTGAATAATTAAAAGGGTATCTAGATTCAAAATTTTGTTCGATTAATTCGATTAATGCAAGGACCAAACAACATGGCTGCCGTTACTAAAACTAGCACAAAGTGGTAAATTGTTGTTTTTGCAAATAACTCAAAAACGAATACAACTATAAAAAATCTGTTAAGGTTAAGGTGGCCAGCATAACAAGATCTATTTGTCCTGCTGATTTTGAAGAATATCTGATAACCTACTTTGCAATTATTACCCCTTTCCGTATTTAAAAAAAACAAGAGACTTTCAAGAGCCTGTATCGCTCACCTGGCCTATCTG
>MJUU01009325.1:62240-72345 GCA_002080025.1 Modiolus philippinarum
TATATATATATATATATATATATAGAAAGTTTATGCAAAGGAGCCCATAGTTAAACTATTGTCCCAATATGCCCAGTAGTTGAATGGGAGGAGACATCAGTGTTTTCCATACGGTCTAGTATTAAAACTATATTCCCTGCGGGTAGCCATCTTGGATAAAGTGTGAACCTGAAAAAACAACTTTTTGCAGGGGACTATCCAAGAACTGTTGTGACCAAGTTTGGTTCCAGTTGACTCAGTAGTTCCAGTGGAGAAGATCTTTGAATGAGTTTTCCTATAGGGTCAAATGATAAAACTATGTTCCCCACTTGCGGCCTTGGATATAGAGCTGACCTGAAAAACAAGCTTTTTGCAGGGGACACCCTAAGGACTATTGTGACTAAGCTTGGTTTCAATTGGCTCAGTAGTTTTGGAGGAGAAGACCTCGTTTTTCGAAAGGGTCCAATGTTAAAACTTTGTTTCCTGCTGGCGACCATCTTGGTTGAGATACGAACCTGAAAAAAAACTTTTTTGCAGAGACCACCTATAGGCTATTGCAGCCAAGTTTGATTCCAACTGGCTTAGCAGTTTCAGAGGGGAAGATATTTGAATGTCTTTTCCATAGGGTCAAATGTTAAACCTATGTTCGCTTCTTGCGGCCACCTTGGATATAGCGCTGACCTGAAAAACATTTTTTTCAGGGGACTATCCAAGAACTGCTGTGGCCAAGTTTGGTTCCAAATGGCTCAGCAGTTTCATAGGAGATCTTTAAATGATGTCCACCAGCGGGAACATTTTTTTAACATTGAACCCAATGCCACGATCTTCTCTGAAGCTAGAAAGCATATTGGAACCAAACTTGGTCAATATATTCTTTTCTGGTCCATTAAAAAAATGTCCAGAATGTCTGTACCTCAGTCAAGATGGCCGTCATTGGATTAACATTAAAACCTGTTGGAAAACACATTCAAAGACATTAAGAATCTAACACCAGGGGGAGTGCGAGACAGGAGAATCTCAGACACCCAAGGGTAAGATTTCCAGTCTCGGACGAAGCTTGCTGAGTCCGAGATGATTGAAATCTTACCCGAGGGTGTCTGAGATTCTCCTGTCTCGCACTTCCACTGGTGTTTGATTTTATTTCTCACTGTNACCTGAAAACTTTTTTTTTCAGGGGACTATCCAAGAACTGCTGTGGCCAAGTTTGGTTCCAAATGGCTCAGCAGTTTCATAGGAGATCTTTAAATGATGTCCACCAGCGGGGAACATTTTTTAACATTGAACCCAATGCCACGATCTTCTCTGAAGCTAGAAAGTATATTGGAACCAAACTTAGTCAATATATTCTTTTTTGGTCCATTAAAAATGTCCAGAATGTCTGTACCTCAGTCAAGATGGCCGTCATTGGATTAACATTAAAACCTGTTGGAAAACACATTCAAAGACATTCTTCTCTAATTACTCGGCCAATTTGAATCAAACTTAATCACAATAGTCCTTCTGTGGTCCTCCTGGAAAATATGCATGTTGTAAGTCTGCACCACATACAAGATAGCCACTAGCGGGAAACTTAGTCTAACAAGGGGGGGGGGAGGTCAACATTGGACCCTTTGAGAAACCACTATCAAAAATTGTCTCCTCTGAAACTACTTTACCAATTTAAACGAAACTTGGTCACAACTGTCCTTAGTTGGCTTACTATGAAAATTTTATCCGGCAAGGTCGCGACACATCCAAGATCGCAGCCGGCGAGTACCATAGTCCTTTGGTGGTCTTTTTAAAAAAAAAAAAAATGTGTGCCTAATCAAAGTTGGATGCCAGCGGGAAACATAGTTTAACATTAGACTCAATGGGAAAAGCATTCATAGATCTTCTCCTCGAAACCGTCTGAAGAATTTAAACCAAATTAAGGCACAATGGTCCTTGGGTGGTTCCCTTAAAATGTAACCTTGGTACCTCACACAAAATGGCCACCAATGGCAAACATATATAGTTAAACATTCAAACCTATGGTAAATGCGTTCCAATATCTTCTCCTTTGATTTGGTCATATTACATCGAGGTCTTTTAACATACATGTACTATAAAAAGAGACCCTTTAACATTGTGGTTATTTGGACTGTCTATGTCAGCTATAGACCAGGTGCGCTATGCAGGCTTTTGAGAGTCTCTTATTTCTTATCAGCTTTTACATGTTTTGGTCTATGGTTTCCCAACTGTTTGGATTTAATTCGCACTGAAGCACTGAAGGAACATAATTTGTAGAAATGGCCATCTGCAGAAACGAAATTTAAAATAATTTCGATATGATGTGTGACCTCAAAAGCGGTTTCTTTAAAAGGGTCACATACAACAATGTAAGACAGATGATCAATCAATACATGTTAAATCGATATGATATGGAAGCGTATTGATGCCACATGCAGAAAAAATATCTCATAATTGTAAGATAATATCTCGTAATTATGAGATAATTATTTCATAATTATGCAATAAATAGTCATAAGTGTGAGATAATTATGAGATTATTATCTCATAATTATCTTATAATTATGATATATTATTTCATAATTATGAGATAACATCTCAAAATTATGACTTATTATTTCCTAATTATAAGATAATATCTCATCATTGTAAGATAATATCTCATCATTGTGAGATTTTTTTCATAGTTATGCAATAACATCTCATTATTATGAGATATCATTTCATAATTATGAGATATTATCTCATTATTATGAGATATTATCTCATTATTATGAGATATTATCTTATTATTATGAGATAATTATCTCAAAGTTATGAGATATTATCTCAAAATTTTAAGATTCATTTCTTAATTATGAGATAATATCATAATCTCATAGATATGACTTATTAACTCATTATTGTGAGATAATATCTCGTAATTGAGATTTTATATCTCATACTTTTGAAATGGTATCTCATAATTATGACTTATTTCATAATTATGAGATAATATTTCATAATTATGAAATAATTTATATTTGAGATAATATCTCATAATTATGAAATAATAATTCATAATTCTGAGATAATTGTAATATTATATCTCATAATTATGAGATAAGATCTCATACTTATGAAATGGTATCTCATAATTATGACTTATTTCATAATTATGAGCTAATATTTCATAATTATGAAATGGTTCATATTTGAGATAATATATCATTATTGTGAAATAGTAATTCATAATTATGAAATAATATATCATAATTATAAGATGTTATCTCATAATTTTGAAATAATATATCATAATTATGAGATGTTATCATAATTATGAGATATTTTTTTCTTCATGTGACATCAATACTCTTCCGTAATAAGAAAATCACTACGTACATTGAATAAAGTTAACTCGGTCACTTTAGACCAGGGTTACTTAATACAGGTGTTCACTTAGGCAGATTTGAAAATACGTGGATGAACCTGTATGACAGTATACAGTTATTGACTGGGTCCGAAAACAACAGCTGTTTTGTTTGACCCGAGGACTGAACTGTTGCACGAAGCCGAAGGCTGAGTGCAACAGTTTAGTCAGAGGGTCAAACAAAACAGCTGTTGTTTGAGGACCCAGTCTATAACTGTTTTGTTATACCTTTTCATGTTCAATGAATACGCTCTATTTCATCTGAATACAAACCACGTCGCCAATTTGGTTGTGCAGACGACAGGAGATCATGTGATATGGGCGTGATATTTTTGAACCAATCAAAATAAGGCAGGTGGTCAACAGATCGGTGTCGGTCAACAGACTGAAAACTGTTGACTGGTCAACAGATCGTTTTTTTGGTTTGAGAAATAAAACAGACAAATTGTTGATTTTTTCCCCAGTGCATTTATATAAGGGAAATATTATAAGGTATAACAAATGAAAATGTTTGATTGATTGAGTGATTGATAAACGACTACTCGGCAATATTTCAGCTATACCAAGAAGAGAACAAAATTGTCAATAAATGATCAATTTTAGGTATTGGAAGGACCATGGGGCGGGAAATTCTGACAGCCACTGGTACCAGTAAAGCAGTGTGAAATCAAAAGCGGCGGGAAATTAAGCATTGTAGCTAATCACAAACGGAATACTAGCTTGCTACAAGGGTTTTGAAACGTGAAAATGGCTTGACATTGTTTCTGTGGACATGAGTTTACACACAATCCGAAAAATGAGTTGTGCATTTATTCACTCCGCACAACAAATGACATCCAGTTTGTGTGTGTGTGTGTGTGTGTGTGTGTGTGCGTGTGTGCGTGCGAGGGGGTGTACCAAGTAGCCTCGGATACTGGGCCCTATTTCTAATCCTTTGTCCGCCCTTTTGGGAATACCCCGCAAGCTAAAGATACTCTGTCTTATTTCTATACCCCGGGTTTCCCAGGAGACAGATATGAAACTGAAGACAAGAAAGATTTTAGTGCTCTTTTTGTAAAATTCGTACATACTGCAAGAGAACTCGACAATCGGGCATATTGTAGAATACATTGGAATGGATTGAAATACAAAATAATATATTGGACCCCATGGGAAACACTAGGTTCCCCGCTGGCTGCCATGTTGGATATCCCGCTGACCTGAAAAACACCTTTTTGCAAGGGACCACTCAATGACTATTGCGGCCAAGTTTTGTTCCAATTGGCTCAGTACATTCAGAGGGGAAGATCTTTGAATGTGTTTTCCCATGGATAGGGTCCAATGTTAAAACTATGTTCCCCACTGGCGGCCATGTTGGATATAGTGCGATCCTGAAAAACACCTTTTTTGAAAGGGACCACCTAAGGACTATTGTGGCCAAGTATGGTTCCAATTGGCTCAGTAGTTTCAGAGAAGAAGATCTTTGAAAGTGTTTTCCCATAGGGTCCAATGTTAAAACTATGTTTCCCCCTGGCGGCCATCCTGAATATCGCGCTGACCTGAAAAACACATTTTTTGCAAAGGAACACCTAAGGACTATTGTGGCTAAATTTGGTTCCAATTGGCCGAGTAGTTTCAGAGGAGAAGATCTTTGAATGTGTTTTCCCATAGGGTCCAATGTTAAACGATATCCCCCGCTGGCGGCCATGTTGAATGTAGCGCAATTCTGAAAAAACACCATTTTGTAAGGAACCACCCAAAGACTATTGTTGCCGAGATTGGTATCAATTGGCTCAGTTTTTTCAGAGAAGACGATTTTTGAAAATGTTTTCCCATAGGATCCAATGTTAAAACTATGTTTCCCACTGGCGGCCATCTTGAATATAGCACTGACTTGAAAAACATCTTTCTTGCAAAGGACCACCTAAGGACTATTGTGGCCATGTTTGGTTCCAATTGGTCCAGTAGTTTCAGAAAAGAAAACTTTGAATGTGTTTTCCCATAGGGTTCAATGTTAAAACTGTGTCCCCCTCTGACGGCCATGTTGATTGTAGCGCAATCCTGAAAAACACCTTTTTTGTAAGGGACAACCCAAAGACTATTGTGGCCAAGTTTGGTACCAATTGGCTCAGTAGTTTCAGAGAAGAAGATCTTTGAATGTGTTTACCCGTAGGGTCCAATGTTAAAACTATGTCCCCCGCTGGCGGCCATGTTAAATGTAGTGCGATCCTGAAAAAGACCTTTTTTGTAAGGGACCACCCAAAAACTATTGTGGCCAAAGTTGGTACCAATTGGCTCAGTAGTTTCAGAGAAGAAGATCTTTGAAAATGTTTTACCATAGGGTCCAATGATAAAACTACGTTTCCGCTGGCGGACATCTTGGAAATCACGCGGACCTAAAAACACCTTTTTGTAAGGGATCACCCAAGGACTATTGTGGCCAAGTTTGGTTCTAATTGGCTCAGTAGTTTCAGAGAAGAAGATCTTTGAAAGTGTTTTCCCATAGGGTCCAATGTTAAAACTATGTTTTCCGCTGGCGGCCATCTTGGAAATCGGGCGGACCTAAATGACACCCTTTTTGTAAGGGACCACCCAAGGACTACTGGGGCCAAGTTTGGTTCCAATTGGCCCAGTAGTTTCAGAGAAATAGAATTTGAAACGTTTTTTTTCCATAGGGTCCAATGTTAAATTTTGGTCCCAGCTGGCGGCCATCTTGGATGACGTACAGACCTGATCGACACAATTTTTAAAGGGGACCACCCAAGGACTAATGTGGCCAAGTTTTGTTTCAATTGGCCCAGTGGTTTCAGAGGAGATCTTTGAATGAAAAGTTTACGGACGGACGGACGGACGACGGACGGACGACGGACGCAAAGTGATGGCAAAAGCTCACCCTGGCATAGCCAGGTGTGCAAAAAAAAACAAAAAAAACAATACAATACAAACTTGCAAAAACAACAACAACAAAAACAAAAACAAAAAACAAAAAGGAGAGAAATCGAGTAGAAAAGAAAAAGAAAGAGAAGTCGAACCATATTAATAACCAAGCGTTGCAAAATTATAATGTTAGAACGAATTGTGAAAAACTTCGACAGACCGCCTAACCCTCAGCAATCTATCGATTACCATAATTCTAACCCTAACCCCACGAACCCTAAGGAGGTAACTTTACTGGGGACTAACTAGTAGGTATGCTGAATGAATCATGCGAAATTGCATTACTATATATAGTAATGCGCTTTAGCATGCGAATAAATTCTGGTATATACGTCGTAAACATTCATTATTATAGGTAAATTGCATATACAAAGAATTCGTTCTCTTTCTTCGCACTAGTCTACCCTTTATAAATAAGGTATACCGAAATTCACACCTTGTCTCCAGTGAATCTTGCATTGATCCTTCATTTTGCTATCAACACACTATTTTCCTTGAAACAAATGTAGAAAATTTGAATTCTGCTGGTGGCTGTTCAGACAATTTATAAATGTCTTACATGGATGGGACGTTTTGATTGTCACTTGAAAAATTGGAGAAATGGGTAGGGGCAGGAAATTTAGTCTTCTGTACGACCTCCAGTGAGTCTGTTCTTGGACTGAAAATATATAAGCCTGGGTCTTTATACTTCATGCCGAAATGGTTCGAGGTCAAAATATTGCGACAATACCATGTGCATGTATCAAATGACAACAGAGAAGTAATATGAAGTCTTGTTTCCCCCTGAGATCGGATATCACTAAAGCTTTTTTACCGGAAAGAACAAGTTACAAAGTATCATCAACTTCCTCCTAGATCATCACTCGACAGAAACAAGATAATTTTTACAATGGCAGACGAGGATTTATCTTCGTTAGTAATTGACAATGGATCCGGAATGTGTAAAGCTGGTTTTGCTGGAGATGATGCTCCACGTGCTGTATTTCCGTCCATAGTAGGAAGACCCAGACACCAGGTTTGTTTTTTACTCATTACTTCAAACTTTGCTGGTTGGAAATATGCGTCTTTAACACAATATTGACAGAGAGATTGAGGCAAACCGGATTTTTCGCAAGATATAGTGCATTTTCTGCCTCTGACAGAGGTGATAAGTCCGATTACCATTGTGAAGAACAATGCATTCTACAGTTGCAACATACATGTATTTAGTTAGAGTTTAGGTTTAAATTGTATAAATCAATGCACGGGCAATTGCTTCATAAAATGTCAGTCTCTCCCTAACAGAAACAAGTGCCTAAAAACGTCCGTCATTCCCGCTCTTCTGAGAGGGATGGACCGGAGAGACTGACATTTTTTATGAAACAAGTCCCTGTACATGTGAATCAATGGTTTTGTGTTATTCATCCTATTAAAAAAGTGTCTCCAATGACTTACCGTCTGTTGGAAGAATAATACGAAATAATGACAAAAATATTTTAATTTCTATAAATGTCATCAAAGGGCTTCGTAGATGGCTTCTATGTCGACCAGTTTCTAATGAAATACACCTAGAATATCTTCTACGCAAGAAATATACAAATATATTTCTCGATGAACAAATACTCTGTTCGAAGAAAAGGTAAATATAAAGTACTTTTGTTTTTTTAATAGAATGTTTTTAATTGAGAAAAAATATGATCAAAATTGAAATTCGCGAAGTTAAATGGTTCTCTCCTTGAGATAGGGTATTGCATCCCGTGGTTATTTAATTATTTACCAAATAGACTTCCCCTTGCTGATACTTTGACCCCTTAGTCTCTAATGATGAATGACGACTGGAAACTCCGAGAACTCCGAAACAAATGTCATTGTAGCAACTCGGCCATTTCCGTTACAACTAAAATAGCCGAGTATTTACCATCGAAACCAGTCTTTAGGGTTCTACTGTTTTTCGAAATAAAATTGTAAACGTAAAACATTTCATATTTCAGGGTGTGATGGTTGGTATGGGTCAGAAGGACAGTTACGTTGGTGATGAAGCTCAGAGTAAGAGAGGAATCCTTACCCTGAAATACCCAATCGAACATGGTATTGTCACAAACTGGGATGATATGGAGAAAATCTGGCATCACACATTCTACAATGAACTCCGTGTAGCACCAGAGGAACACCCTGTTTTACTAACAGAAGCTCCATTGAACCCTAAAGCCAACAGAGAAAAGATGACACAGATTATGTTTGAAACCTTCAATTCACCAGCTATGTACGTCGCCATTCAGGCCGTCTTGTCATTGTACGCTTCCGGTCGTACAACTGGTATTGTGTTGGACTCTGGGGATGGTGTATCTCACACTGTACCTATCTATGAAGGTTACGCCCTTCCTCATGCTATAATGAGATTGGATCTAGCTGGACGTGATCTTACGGATTATCTCATGAAAATTCTTACGGAACGTGGATATTCTTTTGTAACAACGGCAGAAAGAGAAATTGTTAGAGACATAAAAGAAAAATTATGTTTTGTGGCTTACGATTTTGAAGAGGAAATGAAGACATCATCAACTACCTCCTCCTTAGAAAAAAGCTACGAACTTCCAGATGGTCAGGTTATAACAATTGGCAACGAGAGATTCCGATGTCCAGAGGCCTTGTTTCAGCCTTCGTTTCTAGGGATGGAATCAGCTGGTATTCACGAAACAACTTATAATTCTATAATGAAGTGTGATGTAGATATTCGTAAAGATTTATATGGAAATATTGTTCTATCCGGTGGCTCAACTATGTATCCAGGTATTGCCGATCGCATGCAAAAAGAAGTAAGAAGTTTGGCGCCAAGTACAATGAAAATCAAAACTATTGCACCACCGGAAAGAAAATATTCTGTGTGGATTGGTGGATCTATTCTTGCATCATTATCCACTTTTCAACAGATGTGGATTAGCAAAGAAGAGTACGATGAGTCTGGTCCAAGTATAGTACACAGAAAATGTTTTTGAACATTCTTTGCCTCGAATGTGTGTTATTACAGTCAAGTCTTGTGCAATATTCTGCAAAATAGAAATGAAATAAAATGTCTAGAAAGCTAACTTACATCTCACATATTGCCTATTCACCACATATAACGTGTATATGTCAAATAGTAAAAGTACTGTCGCTGAGAACAACGCTCGTGACACAATCGACTATATTTATCGATTATAGTGGGTTTGAATTGATTCCTTTTCTAAGTTTTAAAGATTTGATAAGTTTTTCATTATACAACTAAACGGCCGATCATTCTTTCTCTACTTCATCTGCTTTGCTTACTTTCAGCCCCTAATATCAGGTTCCCAAAAGAAATCGTATTGTTCTTAAGTCATGTTTCATTTCAAGTACAAGTTGTTGACTTTCAAAATAGTGTTGTAATCTTTTCTTGGATTTGAACTCTCCCATCAAATGGAGGTACAAACACTCTTCGCTTCCGGTTATCACTCGCACGGTTGGCTAACAATACGCAACTGAAATTGATTCTAACAAAATTAATGCAGTGTCACAGTAAACAATGATATAGTGATCCAAATAGAACTGAACAACACTTGTCGTGTTGGGTTGATAACCGGAACTGTCTCATTGTATCTAAAACCCTAAACCGAACAGCGGATCAAATGTTTTTTTGTTTTTTTTTTAAATTCACTGTTTTGAAATTTATTTGTACATGCCTACATAGCTACTTTCCTTTTGAGTTTTTTTTCTGTAAATTAATTTTTTTTTCTTAAAGGAGGTATGATAACTCCTTCTAATTTTGTTCTTCATGAGGGTATAGCAATTTTCCTTTGATTTTGTTTCTTAAAGAGA
>MJUU01009326.1:0-36032 GCA_002080025.1 Modiolus philippinarum
AAAACGTTTTTTGAAAACCTACGGCTTTTTGCCATATCAACTACTAATAGTGTCCTCTATAAAAAACACAAATACTGTTAGACCGGTTTTGGCTTTCGTGGCTCTACTCCTTTATTGTACGATATCGAGATTTGATTGATAAATATTCAATTTCAACGTCTAATTTTATTTCAGACGGTTTAGTTTAAATCTTGGCTTCTTCTACTGAGGATTGTCTATGGATCACTTCGTTGTGACCTGTACAACGAACAACAGAAACATTTTACCTGTATGATAACACGAAGCAATATTTTGTTATCATACCACCATTGAATTTGCCCTATCTGTCTTTGTTAAATTGGTCATTTTCTGAGAACCATAGAACACAGCATGTCGTATTGGACATACTTTTATCCTCAATAATGATGATCGACCTGAAGGTATTCCATGCAATTGTCCTTATACAATCCAACATGTTTTAATTGAATGTGTAGATGTTGCCGATATCAGGCGTGATTTTTATTCAGCGGATTGTCTTAAAGACCTATTTACAAATGTCGTCGGCGACAAAATCGTTCAATTTTTAAAAAGCAATCATTTTTTTAGTAAGATTTAAAAGTTGTAATATTGTTATAGTTAAACTGATGTTTCTCCTATAATGTTTTTTTCATATTTTACAGTCTTGTTTTACTTGTATAAAGCTTTAATGGTTTTATATTGATATTTTATATATTTATTCTAATCGTTCAACTTACTTAACAGTTCTCACCACAATATAGCTTAAATATTGCTTGAATTTGGCTTAAAACATCAATCAGTCTTATCCAATCCCTTTGTTTGTCATATATATAAACAATAAAATATTTTGAAATGAATTGAATTGAATTGGTATTTCTGTGAGATTTTTATCTAATCTATTCAAGAGCATTATATTTTTTGCCCGAGAACCCCTATATTTTGTTTAATAATTTCATTATATACACCTTTAGCAGTATTATGATTTTTTTAATCTTATTTATTTTGTCAAAGGATGTATAATAAGTCCTTGATTTGTGACATTTGTCATGGATTAGCTTTGCTAATATAAGCGAAGAGTCATTAATTATCAGCTGGNTTTGGGTAATTCTAGGGGGGGGGGGTGTTGAACTTTTGAAAGTGATTTCATTTGTGCTTTTGAAATTTAGAAATGTACTCTTTGGGAGTTGATTTTTTAAATTAAAGTAGTTTTTAGCTTTACTAATGCAAATAAAAGTTATTTTATTTTCGGCGGGCAATTATGTTTAAATTTTGACAGCTCTGACAAAATTATATCAAATATCGAGTTACAGAAGAAAAATAACAGCTTGTTTCTTTTTATACATTAAGGATAGGCAATTATAGAATAAGGGAATACTAGTTTGTCCGGCACAAAAGTTGCATAATCAACTAGAACTAAATTATTGACGGTCAGAGGGGATAGGGACACAGGGACAGGCCTCACTTGTGATGAAAGTTTTCCTTAAACTTAACACGAAAATCTTCTCTTATTTTAGCTCACCTCGCCATGTAAGCTTTTGCCATCACTTTTCTTCCGTCGTCCGTCCGTCAACAATTTCAAAAATCTTCTCTGAAACCGCTGGGCCAAATGTAACCTAACTTGACTTGAATCATGGCTTCTCAAATTTGTGTTTGATTAGTCGGCCGGTGAAACAACATGGCCACCACTGCTAAAAACAGAACATAGGGGTAAATTGCAGTTTTTGGCAAATAACTCAAAAACCGTTGCAGATATCAAAAATCTGACATGGGGTAAAATTGTTTAGAATACCGAGATCTATCTGCCGCCAAGCTATTTTGAAGAAAATCGGAAAACCCGTTTAAAGAGTTATAGTCCTTTTTCCGTAAATTTTTCAAGATTGATGCATTTTTTATTTTTTATTTCAAAAACTGTAACAGATAGAGGTGATCTGTAAGATGGAAATATGTTCAGCATATCAAGATCTGCATACCCTGAAATTTTGAAGAAAACCCAGACTCCTGTATAGGAATAATTGACCGTTTTTCATCAATATATTTTTAATGCCATATGGTTTATTTGGTTATTTTCCTTTAAATTCTATTTTAAAATCTTCTTTGGTTAACTGTTCTCTTTCAAGCTTTAGAGAAATTATTTGCTATCACTTCATCAAAACAATTATTAATTCCATAATTATGTTTTTGGTGTGCAAATTTCTACATTTTTTTGCAAAATTACTTGCATCATCTGCACTGATGAGACATAAGTTGTCGAAATGCGGATATGCAGAAAATAGATTAACTGTTACTTTGGTATTTTGTTATTTTTTACCAAATTTGATGTAATAATTTTCTATATAAATGTATTGCGTCTACCAGGGATTTTACTTTTCGCTTACTTCGTGTCTTGTAGACATGTATGTAGAAGTAGCCTCATTGCCCCTTAGCCTGCATAATGTTTTATTAAAAATGCTTTAAGTGAACAGTTGATGAAATTGTCCTTGAGAACCACTGAATGAATGGATTTGAACAGGACTTGGCATGAATGATACTTATGGGGTGCTGACTAAGTATTGTGACTTTGGTGCCTATCTGTCATCCAACGTGGCCATCTGCTGGAAACTTAATTTATAACTGGACCCTATGGAAAGAGCAAACAAAGAATTTTTTATCTGATATAACTGGGCTAGTTAGAGTAAAATTTAATCACAATGTATCTTAGATGGTCCCCTTCAAAACAGATGGCTGGCACCTGAATAGGTTTTCAGGGGCTTTGGCTACAGAGCTGCCGGGTGCGTCCTTATGTGGTGAATAGGGGAATGTCCTGTCTTTGCGGGGTAGTCAGGTCATAATACGGAAAGCCTGACTGAGAACCATTGTAGCCAAACTGTATGGAGAAACGCCACGCTCCAAGCAGTATAAAGATCCCTTCTATATTTCTCTAAAGAGAGCAGACGCATTGTGTGTCGTATAGAAGGCTAAATTTCCTGCCCCTACCCATTTCTCCCAAAAGTGGCAATCAAAAGTCGTTGCCCCGGTTGTCCCTTTCTACTTTATTTCTTTCTTCTTTTACTTACAATTGGTTTGGAATTGATTAACTTGTTCTCGTCCTGATACATCTGAAATATTGCTCATTGGACGTTAAACTCTAACTAATTAATCAATCAATCAATCAAAACAGATGTCCTTCAATTCTGCACCTTATGCAAATTGGCTACCAATTGGAAACATAGTTTAATATTAGAGTACATTCAAAGATTTTCTTTAAAACCATTTGGCCAGTTGGAAATAAACTTTTAATTTTCTTTAAAATTGTATCCTTCCGACAATACGGAAAATATTTTTATAAAAGTTTGATCATATAACATAAATGTTTGAAAATGAGACCCTAAAGAAGTTTAATTGAATAAATGTATTGGCAATAGTCCAGTTGAGCGATACAGGCTCTTGAAAGCCTCTTGTTTCTTTTATGATCATGTTGAATCAAAATACAATTATTATTTCTAAGTTGTTTCCAAACTGATTTTCTGTAACAACAAAAGTTACAGATCTAAAAGAACCAGATCGACTGCATATAAGTTGGCAATTAAAAAAAGTTAGTTGGAAACTGATTTTGGGTCCTAAATTTTTTATTCACCATTTGTAAGGGGATCAATTTTTTTATCGCTTGAGAGGGGGTAAAAATCTCAACCAGAAAGTTTTGAAAAGTTTTGCCTCCCCCAACTTGATAAATAATGACTTATCCCTTAAAGCTATGAAAAATACAGCGAAGTTCTGTTTCCCGCCATTTTTTTCATCACTTATAACGACATCAGCAACCTATCAATTTTTGGCTTAAATTACCTCTTTTTCAGTTTTCCGACAGTTATTTGAAATCCTATCTATTCTAAGGTAAATGCATAACATCGATCGAGATCAAGTTTATGCTCATAAGAAGCTAAAACTAAAAATACGTATTTATTGCACCAAAATGGTATGAAATTCAAATTTACTGTTATTAAACTGTGGTTGTGTCTTTCTTGTATTTCATCATTCCAGATTGATTTTTAACATTTGCGAAAGAAAAGAAAACTTAAGATGATTTTCAAAAAAATCACCAAAGAGTTCACACGCAATCCAAAATTCCTTAATTTTGCCCCGATACTTTCTACTTTCGGTTAAATATCTGAATGAACATTATACAAGTTAGTAGCGTCATCTTCATACGCCTGGTGTAAACGCATTTTTAAAATTTTAGATCGATTTAGGGAAACCCATGTAAACGGGGATCAATTATTTAAGATCGATATATATTTTTTCTTTTGCTGCTAATAGGATGTATCACGAAGAAAATAACAACCACAATACAAAATGGACATGACAAAAGTCTATACATTCAATGATTTCGTGTTTGTAAAATCATTGCGTTTCAAAAATAGGCCTCTTGTTAAGGTTCAATCATCCTGAAATCATATTTATTCCTATCAAAAGTCTTTCAATTATTGACACTGAATATTCCTTTTCAACGATGGAATAAAAGAAAAAAAAACAAAAAAAAACATAATAATAAAAGTAAAAAAAACTGAGCTACCCAAACTGCTACCTTTACCGTTGGAAATTAAAAGTATTTATCCCTTTTTATTAAATTTATCTTTATTTTGGCCTTTTTCCGAAAAAAAAAATCCATAGCACCAATGCTTCAACTTCATTTTTATAATATAAAGCTTTTAAAGTCAAATTAGGCTAAAAAATGAAATGAATAGGGAGCAAACTTGATTGTTTTGTACCAAAATAAACAAAACTGAGGCAATTTTAAATTTTTGTGATTTTCAGGAAAAGATATCATACCACCATTGATTTTACCGTATTTACGCTTGTTAAACTAGTCTTTTTCTGAAAACCATAGAACATTTACTGTCGTTTCAAATAAAGCCAAACTTCTTACGTAATTAATTAGATATATAATAAGCCTCCATAAAAATTTCAAGACATCTTTCATTTAATATAAGAAAATGCTCTCCACCGGGAGTATACAACTACACATCGTACCAGCAAATATTGCGGGGAAAGCATATATTTTTTGACAATGCTTGGTTGTCTGGAGAAAAGTTAAGTTTGCACATTATTCAAACACAATACTGTAAAAATGCTATATACCGCGGAACCCAACAATACATAGGCTACACGATGGTCAACAGAATAAAGATTCACACACTATAGTTTCTCCAAACACTTCGACATAATTTCAGACTTTGGGGTAAAAAATGATATTTTATAAAAAATTTTACCTTTCTAACATGTATATGAATCGTTTTATTTGTTCATATACAATTAAAAATGCAATTTCACCAAGACTTTGTCAAAATTTCCAAAAACTCCCATCCGCCTAAGCATATATGCTTCCACCCGCAATATTTGCTGGTTCGCTATGCAACTAGCAAAGATTAACTTTCACTGCGCCCGTAAAATGGTCATGTCATTGTTTTCACCAAAACAAATTTATTACAACTGATAGGAATAAAATAAAGATTTTTTTTTGGTACCTTAGATGGCCAGCTTTCAAAGAGTATGCAGGTTCATTACATTGGATACAGAACTATTTCAAACATCCCATAGAAATATCCATACTCTATGTATTATTGTACTATTTTAACATACAACTCCGGCGGAAGAATTTCCCTTTGGTGGTGTGATACCAAAATTTTGATAACATTATTACTTTGCATTTTAAACAATTTTAGCGCAAAGAAGATATAGATAATCCTCATATTAGCGGGAGGTTGATGTCTCACTAAACCTGGTTTAACCCACAATTTTATTTTATTTAAGGTCCACAATTTTATTTTATTAAAGGCCCGTTCCAAAATGCTTTGTGTTGGGTTGTGTGTTCTCGACATTGTCGTATGTCTTGCGGATTATCTGTACACTTCTAAACTGATCTAAGTAACAGTAGTGCTGAAGACTCGACATATATTTTTTACCTTTTATCTTTCAAAAGGAATCCAACCCAAGATCGTTTTTGAAAACATTATTCAAATAATGACATATTTTGTCACAGTCCTAGACTTGTATGGTGTCTTAATTACATTGTACTGATGTTTTCTTTTCTTTTTTAACGCAAACCGTAAAAGCCTCAGCAGCTTCACTTTTTTTCTGCCAGGTTTTCAAATCAAAAACAACCCGACCGGTTTGAGCCTTTGTGCTTTCTTGGTGATGCATTGACTGTTTTCTGACATTTTGTATTTTTATAACATTTAAACATATTTATAATTTTTAACAGGTGATACAGTTGTAGTTGTATCAACTGATTATGACTGGAGGCAAGCTGAAGTAAGACATATTGCTCACTGCAATGATTGCAACGAAAATCAGATACGACTGGATGGTAAGAAAGAAAATTATATAATAACTTTTTTGTATGATTTATCTATTTATTTCTTTGTTGTTGTTATTTCTTTGTGTTTGTTGGTTTGCTTTGTTATGTTTTATTTTTATACTTTTTGTTGTATTATTTTTTTCTTTTTCAAGTTTCTTTACGAGCAAACATTTTTCGATCGTGAATAAACACACATCTTGTTCGCCAATGCATGGAGTGGTATTAATTTTCAACTTTTGTGAATATGATAGTTTGCATTGAAAAAATGCGTCCGATTTATTGTAAAAAAATGGGTTCGTTTGCTGTATTTATCGTTTTTTATTTTCGTATCTAACCATTCAGTAAATGACATTAAAAAGCAATCTTTTTTGATTTGATACCAAATTAAGTATTTCAGCATTACAAACAGTACCAATGAATTCAATTGACAATTGCATGCGACTTTCAATGAAAAAAATCCTACTATATTTATATAAACAAATCAATATTATTTTAGATTCTCTTGATTTCACCCATTATGGTGAGATATACAAGTCTGTAGATATGAGAGGAGAAGTAGCACTTCTAACGAGGAATATAAAAATCGACTCCGATGATGCTGTAGAAAGTGACGAATATGGTGGACACATCAAGGTTTTTTTTTAATATTTAATTCCTTTTATTTGTATCCATTGTTCATACTTTTCTTGAAATTGTTCTTACAAGTGGGGGCATTTTCCTCGCCAGATATTAATTTTCTTTATCGCTGGTTCAACTAAACGATTTGTGACAATTTCATTGATCGCTTTTTAGTATTGGTTCTCATCTTTAATGCGGAAAAACTTTCATCGGTTGGAATAACCATCCTTTCATAAGCCCGCCATAGATTTACTTTTCTTTCGAAATGTAATAAAAACAAACGCAGATTTTATTTTAACAGGGATCATTCGTTATATGATTTAGGGCCGCCTGGCGGCCCCATTCCGAATTATAAAAGAAGAGTTTGCAAATTCTGAGAATCACTGTCTGATTGTTCTAAGAAACAATGTTCTGATCGTAAAAGGAAACGTAGGACAAATGTCAAAGGTATCTTGTATAGTGTATAGTGTGCAGAATGTTTTTACGTCTTTTTTTAGGAAAATGTCACGGTCAGGTGTACCGAGAAATTTCCTGTACCGAAATAGTTTGTTTTGATGCAAATTATTGTATTCATTTGATTATGGAATGAACTCACAGTGTCTTCATTCCGTGTATATCCTTAACGATTGGCGTAAAGTTTCCAACTCGGCAACACAACAAAAAGGAACAGCCAACTGTTTTGTAGACATTCGGAACTCTCTGGTATTTTCCATAGTGAGTTATCTCCCATTTAAAGTAGTAATAGGCGGCAAATTCAAACATTAATTTTTGCTGAAATCAATTAAGTGTCAGTTATTAATACAAAATGTATTAACATTAATTTTTGCCTTCAGTGGTATATATTTATAATAAAAATGCTACAAAATAATGATTTGAAAATAGAAAATTCAATGAAGGGAAATTTGGGAAATTAATCTCAATTATTTGATCTTTATTTTGATAATTGTAATCTGGGACTATATTATATATTGTCCCTGTTTCAATGAGACCTTGGAGTGTGAATAATTAACATGTTTCAATTCAAATTTGGTGTACTGAACTCACTGCAGATACTTGTATTTTTTCACTTTTATTTATTCAACAGTGACTCATTGGGGAGGATAAAGGATGAACTAGTAGGACAATGCATTCAATCTTATAATCAAATTACGGCACCCTTGCAAATTGTTGCATGCAATTATAATTTTCAGACATTGTAGGTGTTTCCTGTTATCCATTTTTTAACATTTATTAGTATTTTACATGGTTGCAATAAAGCTTAAACATTCAAAAAGCCTTGGTAAAACAATTCCCCGTGGTAGAGATGTATGCTCTTTATTTTTCTTAGATATGGTGTACTTATGATAATATCACATGTGTACACTTTTGTTCAATTACTATTATCTAAATTTATGCAAATTCTAAAACTGAAGGATTAACTCCCTCCATGGTAGTTTTGTCTTTAACTATATTTGATATTACTGATTATTCGGATTTCGTTCAAGGTTAAAAGCATTTTAAACATTTTTTGAAAGTATGGATTTCCTTTGTTTGGGTTCTAGTGCTGCTGATGAGGAATTAATTTCCGAAATGGCCATACAGCTCATTAAAATTATTGCAGTTGGAGTTAACATACGTGTTATGATCTCATGTTCATTTACTCCATATCCTTTCGTAAAATATTACAAATACATTAAGAAATGACTAAGAAAAATTCCCAATTACTGACAATTACGACGCAAAATTCCCAACTTGAGTGTTGATGACCCCAGTTGAAAGATTGCGGGATAATCTAATTGAATTAGATCCGGCTCGTGAAATGTTGATAAAAATGTTTTACTTAAAAGTTTTGGTCTTTCACTATGCGTGTATCCATACACCCATTGAAGTTACTTCTACAAGGTAAATCCAACCAAAGAACACGAATTTTATGAAGTTTTTCCTTGCATTTGTATAAGTTCAGTGATATAGATAACCTAATTTGCATGATTTGGTATTTATTTTTCATTTCTTGAATATATATTCTACATGTAAACATTAGGTTACCCCAATATCACTTTATTATAGGCAAAGGAAACAGATATTTGCACTTCCCTTTTCGTCATAATTTACTTTTACTCTTGGCCAGTGTTTGCTTGAGGCTTCATAAGAATAATCAACAAAACAAATACAAAGTAAACAGTAACAGTACTTGTTCGAATGTCCGGGTTGTAATGAACAATAAAAGTTACGGAGTAAATGCACATGAGACAAAGTATCCATAAATACATGGTAGAATCAAGCAATGAAACAACACTTATTGTTGAACTTCATGTTGAAGTCACCATGGTTGACAATTATCTTGATTTATGCGATGCGCTTGAAATTGAATACGAATAATTCGCGAATTTTTTGCTCTCTGCTCTTTAATACAACTGTTAGTTGAATGTCAATGGCTGTACAATAAAACAGGACCAGCATTAAAGGCCAAATCGAGTGTACTTCTACTACCAAGGAAAAGATTGTTAGGTTACTGCTTATTCCATTCTTCCCCTTTATCTGCCACTCGTCGAAGCCGTGGGTAACTTATCCACAAGTACTCGTAAATATTCTTAAGTTTGATGGATTTTTTGCTAATCTTTGGATCAAATAGTAACTTAATTCGTACTTGTAATTAAAAAAAACAAATTGTATGCATTTGTGTTTCGCATGTAATTATCCACAATGAATTAATTGTTCATTCCCGTTGATTTATGTTAGCTTTTCCGGGTTAGTTTTAAGAAACTGTTGAGGGTGTGTGAGTGTTATATTAAAAAAAAGTTTTTTCTGGAGGTTCAATATATCATGAACTTTTATGCTATTTTTCCCTTCAACATTTCACTAAAGTAAAAAAATTGGGACACTCAAATATAAAATATTTTTCAGTGGTTTTCAAGGTACAAGATATACAGTAATAAGTTATGAGAAAATACATTCTTTGAGATTAAATTAACTTATCTATAATCACTAAATAAATTGTAAATTTAGTCAAATTAAAAAAAAAGTATGACCGAACCTCCTCCATCAAACACTCAACCTTGCAAAAAATCAAGAGGCCTTGAAAATGACTCATTTTTGTTGAAATTGTACTGGACGAATACAATGATTTGTGATTGGTTTGCCTAGTAGATGGATAGAATTTCGGCAATTAGTTCCCCTACGTACAAAATTCGCACTAAATCTTTAAGAAAATATTAGCTCAAAACAATCAACATTAGCTTGCCCTTCCCTAGATATTGGAGTATACGTTAGATTTTTGAGTATACGTCCACAATCATGAAACATTCCTTTTTCATACCTATGGACCTTTTTATATTGAGTGTTAACCACATGATTCGCCCATAGAATAATAAATTCAAAGTTATTCACTATTTACACAGTGTGATCATGTCAATAATGTTAAAAAGAACGCATTTCCCAGTAATATTGTAGCTTGAGAAATACAGACAAATGCCTTTTTACTTATTGATTGTCCTTATTTTTAACGTAGGTGGAACCCTAATGTGTCCAATATAGAACAAATTACCCCCTGCTGTCTTGTAGAGATTCGTCATTGGAAACGCTTAACGATTTTTTTTTAATTATAAGGGATCAATTTACTTTTTCATCAGCCGTTGATTATGTAGCAATATATGCAATTTCTGTTTTACAACCTGTCATTAAGACACCACCTGAACATAATTTCAATTATGAATTATGATGATTTCACCAGTTTGTCGCCGGGAATTCCAATTCAGGTCTCATAACTTTTATTTTTTCCCGGAAATGATTGCATACATAAAAGTATTCTCATCTTAAACGTTTGCTACCCAAATGAAAAAAAAGCATTTGAATCCCTAATCAATGTAATGTGAAATATGACACAAACCTTACCAAGAAAAACTTTAAAAAAAACACTATTGATTAAAAATTTTACCAGGAAAATACATTTTATACTTAATTAAAAAAAAAAGCATGCCAAATGAAATATCAAATCTTTTAAGACCTGAAATTAATGTCCTTTTTTAATTTGGCACACCGACATGTCAAAAATGAATGACAACCAATGCATTTTTTTAAAGCTGAACAGTGATTTTTATTGCTTAAAAGAAACATCAAATAAACCTGAAGTACAAATAAGAGCAATTTTAAAATTTAAACGACAAAACCACTAACCATCTTAATGAAAGGGATCATAGAATCTTTCAAGTCTTTATGTATTGTCGAATTGAACGGAAGAGTGACTGGTTGAAATTCCATGACAATTTGATCATGAGTCTTATACCATTTGGAATCCTTGTATATGAATAACTAAATACCGAAGTTACTGTAAATATAGTTTCTGCATATGCGCATTTCGACAACTTATGTTTCTTCAGTGGATATAAAATCTAAACGTTGGAAGACCATAAACTCAAAGATGTTTAAAAACTGATAGAGAACAAATAACCAATATGATCTAAATGTAAAGCCAAAATCAGCTATGAACAGGGCTTTGCATGAGGGAGATACCTCTTATTTTTCAACAAAATTTACAAATATTTCGATACTGTAAGGTTCCAAATAGAATCGGCTTTCGGGTCAGCACCGACGTACTGAGTACTGGGCTGGTGAATACCCTCGAAATACCCTTGTAATGATAGAAGAACGAATAATATCAATTATTATATTTTAGAATTTGAATTGATGTATCTGGGTTATCGATATTGCAAGTAACATGCTATATAATGAAAGGGCTCGTAGAAGGACTGACAAAAATGTTCATATTCGGAAGCGAATCGTTAGGAAGGGAGTTTTACGGAAAGTGATTTTTGCCAATGATCAGTATTGAAATACAAGCGAATTATTGCCACAATTTTCAAGGGAACTTTTATTTTAAATAGTATTTATATACATGTAACATGGCCTTGTATTGACATAGAATTGTAGTATCTTTTACTTATAGATAATGAAAGGATTCAGGAGTGCTCGAGTGCAAGGAGCAGAGCTGGAAAATCTTGGAGCATCCCAAGTACTTGGTAGGATTATTACATTTTAAAATAAAAATATACAGGAAAAACAACAGTATATACCTACAATAGCTGATAATTACAATCCCATGCCACAATCCACAAGCAAACTGAACTAGAAAAAACGCATTATAGACCAGAGACAATTATAAATAACTTAAGAACTCGGAATAGCCCGACTAAGTACCGTCACTATCAAAACTAGCGGTAGGGTAATACTGGTTTATTGGTACCCAAACCTCCCTTTTTTATCCCGTTTCCCGATAGTATAATTGACATACGAGTAAAATTCAATAGACTACTAACTCTAGGTACAGTATCTTGAAAAAGGAAAAATATGATAAAACGTTTTTTAGAGAGATGAGCCAAAGAGTGATCGCCGCTTAACTGCAAGCTGGCTTAAGAAACCTAGTCTGCTTGTAAAACAATGTCGCACTAAGGAAGAAAAATCAAACCCAAAGTGTGTTTATCAGTCAAGAGAAATAAATGGGTTAATAAACAAAAGACATAAATGCATTTCAATTTCGAATATGAATACATTCTATTCCATCTTAACTTATAAGTAGTTGTATAAAACTGTGTGGAAATATTCCAGCTCTCACCTGTTAAAGTATTCTGAAAAGCCCATTTCGAATTTATCTTCTTTGTCATGCACAATTTGCAACAGAAAAGGATCCTAAACTCGAAACAAAAGTTGCACATTTGAACATATTCATGTGTTTCAATGACCAATGCAAATCGGCTTTTTACTTGTAGCAATTTTCTTTAACTTCATCCAAGAAATATCTTTTCTTCAATTTAACACGTCACATGAAATTTACTACAATTTATTTCGGATGACTGTTTATTTATGTTAGGCTGCTTTTCAATATACCAGTCAATATAATGTCTTTGTGAAACAATATCGATTATTGTCATTTTAAACTATAAACATGCACAGCCATTCGTATGACATGTATTTGGTAGACATTTTAGCTAAAACTTGTTAATCAAGGTTTGAAGAATTGCATACACTGTATACTATTTTTATTTATGGTCTGTAAACGTTTAAAAAATATTGAAACCAATCCCCCTGTTTGAGTTGTGCTATCTTTTCTTTTATTGAGGTATAAAAAAGATTCAATACAATAAAGGAATACAAAAGGTATTTTAACAGTGTTTATGTTCCTTGCCTTTCATAATTAGAGAATTCGGCAATTGCACAATACTAAGAATAATGAATTTCAAAGACACTAAATATCAGAAACGGGGAGCAGAATTGAAATTCAAGGTAATATTTGTAATAAATTAATAAAACAAAAGTATCGAAATATATATTATAAGTATGTTTGGGTCCTACACAATTTGGAATCAAAGATTGTTAGTCTTTTTTTTCTATTATTCCCCTTCCTTTTTAATGTGACATTGATTATTTATGAAATATTCAAGAATAACTAGTAGCCCAGGTTAATTGTAAACAATGAAATTGATAGAATTTAGAACATGTCTGAAACCTGCTGAGTCCAAATGGACCTCACATATGGCGTCAGGCCAGTATGTCTGTCTGTCTGTTTACACTACAAGTACATGTATATTTAAAAGACTCCATAAACACCAAAACTAATAGGAACTGAAGCATATCTATCAATACTTTGGTACAGCACTAGGCTAAATGGACATTGGGATGCACTTTTGTGTTAGTATGTCTGTTTTCTTTACATTTAAATGGTTCTCTTGCTGACTGTTTGTATGACTGATTTGGTAAATTATTGCTGTTTTTTTATATACACACACATAAGATGATTCTTTGAGATGGTATTTGTTATTGATAATCATCATATATTAGACTTCAATAAATGAGAGAACATCTTTTTACCAATATATTAACATTTTGATAAACATTCCATTGTGCAAAAGATTATATTGTAGTTGAAACTTGCCTTTTATAGTATTGCTTCTCATACACATTTTTTTCTTTCTCCTTTTATTTATTCATTATGTTTTTATTAAAAAATATATATACTTTATTGGTTTATTTTCCATGGAATTGACATGCAAGTGTATTTATGGTAGTGTATATATATCTCAATTTATTTTAAACGGCGCTAAAACATTCCGATAAAAGACAAAATTGCGATATATTTATTTCAAAAATACAATTGCGTGAGACAATGACTATTAACTTGCTCTTAGATTTGATGTATATAATGTATGAGTGCGTAGTCCTTAAAATACAACATGAAATATAATATCGACCAAATTGTCTCATACAATTGCCAAGGACTACAGTCTGTAGTAAAGCGAAGAGATGTATTCGATTACTTAAAATCTAAGAATTATAACATCTATTGTCTCCAAGATACTCACTTAACAATGAAAGATGAAATTTCTATAAAAAATTTGTGGGGAGGAGAATGCATTTTCAACTCTTATAGGTCAAACCAAAGAGGGGTTGCCATTCTCTTTAATAATAATTCTAAATATAAAATTCTTCAAAATACTAAAGACCAAGAGGGAAATCTCTTGTAAATATTGAAGGGCTACCTGTCACTTTAATAAATATTTATGGTCCTATCAATGACAGTCCAAATTTCTTTAATAAGGTAAGTGAAGTTATTGAAAACTTTGAAAATCAATCAATTATTGTAACAGGAGATTATAACATGGTTCAAAACCAGGATATTAACACTTTTAATTATTGTAACATAAATAACCCATATGCCAGGACAAAGCTATTGGAAATAAAAGAAAATTTTGATTTAATTGACCCATTTAGAGAAATGAATCCAGATGCAAAGAGGTATATTTGGAGAAAGGCTAATCCGCTAAACCAAGCCAGACTTGATTTTTTTTCTTATTTCTCAAAAGTTTTTATCAAAATATGAAAAAGAAAGGAAATGGGGTAAATGTCAAGGAGACTACATCCCATATCCAGGTTAAAACGACAAAAAATAAACATAAGAATAGAAAACAGTTATCGTTCAGTTCAGATCATTCTCCTGTATTATTACAGTTCACTGTGAATGATTTTATTATTGGCAAAGGGATGTGGAAATTTAATAATTCCCTGTTGTATGACAAGGATTATGTAACTATTGAAAAAAATGCATTAAAATATTAAAAACCAATATGCCATTCTTGTTTACAAAAGAGAAGACCTTGATTCTATTGATTGTAATGACATTCAATTTACTATTGATGACCAATTATTTCTGGAGACTTTGTTAATAGAAACAAGAGGGGAAACCATTTCCTATGCTTCAAACAAAAAAAGGAGAGAATGAAAGCTGAAAAATTATTATTAGAAGATATAAAAAGAATAGAAAATAATATAAATAATAATGAGGAACTAGCAGAACTAGAGAAAAATAAAACAGAATTTACAATTCTTAGGCAATAAAAAATTAATGGTCAATATATTAGATCAAAATCACAGCGGATAGAGGAGGGGGAAAACCTAGCAATTTTTTTTCTAAATTTAGAAACAAAAAATTATGTCAATAAAAATATTTCAAAATTAATGAATTCAAAAGGAATATTAATTAATGACCAAAAAGAAATTTTAAAAGAGGCAAAACTGTTTTACCAAAACTTATACGCTAAAAAAGAAAACAAAAACAAGAATGATCTGAAGACTCAGTTACCCTTTGATGATATTCCTAAGCTATCGAATGAAGTAAGGGACAATTTAGAGGGGGAAATTAGTTAAACAGAATTAACCTTGGCTGTTAAAAGGTCAAGAATGGAAAAAGCCCTGGTTCAGATGGATTTGCTAATGAGTTCATGAATTTTTTTCTGGATTGATATTGGCAAGTTTATATGTAGGTCGTTAATCTTTGGTTATATTAGGGGGGAAATGACTGTCACACAAAAAAAGGTATTATTGCCTGTATCCCGAGACAGTACATGAAAAATTGGAGACCAATAACGCTTTTGAATTCTATATATATACTGGCATCTAGCTGTATTTCTTAGCGACTAAAATCTGTACTACCCACCATAATAGATCAAGACCAAACTGGTTTCATACCAGGTAGATATATTGGTGAAAATACCAGATTAATATATGATTTGGTGTACTACACAGAGTCAAACGATATTCCAGGTATTCTCCTCCTCATAGATTTTGAAAAAGCTTTTGATTCTATTTCATGGTCCTTTACTGAGCAAGTCTTACATTTTCTGAATTTCGGAAATTCTATAAAACATTGGATAACAACTTTTTATGAAAATATACAATCTTCCGTAACTCCAAATAATCATCTCTCAGATTTTTTTTTATGTTCAAAGAGGTTGTAGACAAAGTGATCCTTTATCTCCATATATATTTAAACTCTGTGCTGAAATCTTAAATATTTTAATGAAAATGATGAAAATGTTAAAGGTATAGTAAATAATAAAATACCGAGGTTACTGTGAATTTAGGTTCTGCATATGCGCATTTCGACAACTTATGTCTCATCAGTGCAGATAAAATCAAAATATTTGGAAGTCCATAAACCGAAATAGGTGTAAAACTGATGGAGAACAAATAACCAATAAGATGATAAGATAATTGATGATATCTTAAACGGTTCTCCAGACTCATTGAATGTATCTCTTCGCTTACTTAAAAATGCGCAGAATTGTCAGGCCTTAATATGAATTTGGATAAGACAAGAGTTGTGTAGATCGGGAAGAAAAAATATAGTCAGGATTCCATTTGTGGGAAGTGGAGCCTGGAATGGGGTTTCAACAGGTTTACTCTTTTAGGAATTAAATTCTCCGTGGACTTGGAGGATATGGAAAAATTAAATTATAAATCCAAATTTAAAGAAATTGAAAATATAATTCAATCATGGTCAAACCAAATCTTGTCTCCTATTGGAAAAATTACAATAATTAAAACATTAATTATATCCAAACTTAATCATTTGTTCCTGTCTTTACCAAATCCAAACATACATATATGACAACAGTTTGAAAGTCGGCTATTTCAATTTATTTGGAAAACAAACCGGATAAAGTTGCAAGAGAAGTTTTATGTCAAATATATGAAAATGGTGGTCTAAAGATGTTGGATATATATAAATATATACAAGGTCTCAAACTCACTAGGATAAGAAGAATTGTAAAAGCAAATTCTAAATATTCCAAGTTGCTTATGTTTTAAGAAAAACTTAATTTAAATGAACTTATCTACAATGGGCCTAAAAGGGGAATTAAGAACAAGTTTTGGAATGAAGTTCTTGAAGTTTGGATTGACTTGCAAACAAACCAAAATATTTCAAACGAAAAAGACCTAGTCTGTTGTAATATTTGGCATAATAGAAAAATTACAATGGGACATCATAGTGTTTTTTATAAATCATGGGCGGAAAAGGGAGTTTGGCTTATAAATGACTTACTAATTGAAGAGGGAAATTTCCACAATTTAGAAGAATTTCAGAATATTTATGATATTAAAACAAACTTCCTAACTTACAATTGACTGATTGCTTCGGTTAAAAAGTACATAAAAACTTTGCACTTAGATTGTGAAAATTTGTCAAAAGATTTTGGACCAATTTTGCCTCATTGTATTGGAATATTTATCAAATCACTGAAGGGTTCTAAGGACATGTACAAAATTCTAAAGAAGGAGAATGCTACACCAACCTCTGAAGAGAAATGGTCTAGAATTAAGAATAATAATAACCTCGAATGGAAAAAAATTATAAACTACTTTTTTAGCTTACCTGGCCAAAGGCCATGTGAGCTTTTGCCATCACTCGGCGTCCGTCGTCCGTCCGTTAACTTTTATTCAAAGATTTCCTCTAAAACTGCTAGGCCAATACTAACCAAACTTGGCCTGAATCATCACTAGGGTATGCTCTTTCAAGTTTGTGATTTTTATGTCCGTAAACCAAACAACATGGCTGCTGTTACCAAAAAATAGAATAAAAGGGTAAATTGCCGTTTTTTGCAAATTACTCGAAAACCATTACAGATATCAAAAATCTGACATAGGGGTAAGAATGATCAGCATGACGAGATCTACCAGCCCTGCAATTCTGAAGAATATCCGATAACCCATCTTGGAGTTATTGCCCCTTTTCCGTAAAATTTTCGGTTTTTTTTTTGTTACTTGTAGTCTTATATTGGTAGAAGATAGAAGTGAAATTTAAATTACAAAAATGGTAAGCATAGTAAGATCTACATTTCCTGCAAGTTTGAGGAAAATCTGACGACCCACATAGGAATTATGGCCCCTTTATCTTTGAATTTTCATGATTTTTTAACATTTTTACTTTTATTTCAAATACTGTTTGAGATGGAGGTTAAATGTGAATTACAAAAGTGTTGAGCTTTTTCAGGACTACAATTTCTACATATGTCCAGCAGATTAGCATCTCATCCAAGAAGGCCGCCACTAGGGAACATAGTTTAACATAGGACCCTATGGGAAATGCATTCAAAGATCTTCTCCTCTGAAACCACTGAGCCAACGTGGACCAAATTTTGTCACTATAGTCCTCAGGTGGTCCCCTTTAAAGTTTGTGATTTTTGTGGTTGTACCTCATCCAAGATGGCCGTCAGCGGGGAACATATTTTAACATAGGGACCCTATGGGAAAGACATTCAAAGGTCTTTTCTCCTGAAACCACTATAAGCCAATAGGAACCAAACTGGGATACAATTGTCCTTGGCTGGTCCCCTTTAAAGTTTGTGATTTTTATGGTCGTACCTCATCCAAGATGGCCGTCAGCACAGGACATATTTTAACATAGGACCCCATTGGAAATGTATTCAAAGATCTTTTTCTCTGAAACTACTGAGCCAATAGGACCAAACTTGATCACAATAGTCTTTAGATGGTCCCCTTGAAAGTTTGTGATTTTTATGTTCATACCTCATTGAAGGTGGCTGCCAGCAGAGAACATAGTTTAACATAGGGATCCTGTGGGAAATGCATCCAAAGATTTTCTCCTCTGAAACTACCTAGCCAAATTCAACCAAACTTGGTCACAATAGTCCTTGGCTTGTCCCCTTCAAAGTTTGTGATTTTGACGTTAGGGCCCTATTGGAAATGTATTCAAAGATCTTTTTTCTCTGAAACTACTGAGCCAATGGGAACCAAACTTGATCACAATAGTCTTTAGATGGCCCCCTTGAAAGTTTGTGATTTTTATTTTCACACCTCATTGAAGGTGGCCGCCAGCGTGGAACATAGTTTAATATAGGGACCCTACGGGAAATGCATTCACATGTTTTCTCCTCTGAACCTACTGAGCCAATTGGAACCAAGTTTGGTTACCATTGTCTTCGGGTGTTCCCTTTCAAAATTTATAATTTTTATGTTTTTAACTCATCCAAGATTGAAAATGTAACATCTGGTGAACTGATTTATAGTATGAATGAGTGGTCTCTTCGTGACAATGAATAAAACCAGTCACCAGGTGAGCGATACAGGCTTATGTGGGCCTCTAGTATTACAACAAAGAACTCCAAATTACAATGGCTACAATACAGAATAAGCCACAGAATTTTAGGAACAAATGAATTTTTAAATAAGATAATTTAAAAGAAAGTAACAAATGTGACTTTTGTAATAATGAAATAGAAACAATTGAAAACATTTTCTGGTCTTGTCCAAAAGTTATTGATTTATGGTTAAATTTAAATCAGTGGATTGGAACACAAACAGGAATAGCACACCCCCCCCCCCCCNAGGGAACCCCGGGGTATGGAAATAGGAAATAGTATCTCCGGCTTACGGGGTATGACCCTCCTAAATGGGGCTGACCCCGAGGGAACCCCAGGATATAGAAATAGGACCCATTCTGTGGTTGCGCGGGATTAATAAAAACACAACCCATCTTTCGGATGGGATGTAAACTCAGGTCAACGTGTTTGTAGAAATGCCACGCTTTCTGCACGTTAAATAACCCTTGTAGCAAGCTCTTTTTGAGTGGTCCGTAGGTGATCGGCTACAAGGCTAAATTCCCCGACCCCATCCCATCCTTACTTTTATAGTGGCAGTCAGAATTTCCCGTCCCATGACCATTTCCATACCCCAAATCTATTATTTATTAACAAACTTGATCTCGTCTTGATATAGCTGAAATATTGCTCAGTAGACGTTAAACAATATTCAATCAATCAAACAGGAATTGAATTACCACTGAATATGACACTTATTATCTTTGGACTTGTAAACAAAAATCCGAGAAATTATATTAGAAATTTAATTATGATACAAACAAAATTTTATATATACAGAACAAAACTGAATGGTCAACAATTGAATGATCTTGCCCTTATATATTACCTTAAAGGAAATCTATATTTTGAAAGATACTTGTACTATAAGAATAAACCTTTTCAAGTTGCAGATACCTGCTGGGGCCCCTTTATTCCAATTTTTTTATTAATTTGTCCCAAATGCCCAAAAGCAATAATATACATTAATATAAATATTAAGATTCTTTTCCTTTTAATTAGAATGAGAAATGAAAATTACTTAATAGCCTGATTCACAAACAACCTTTGTCTTTCTATCCTTGGCGTCCGTCGTCTGTCCGTCCGTCCATTAAACTTTTCACATATTCATCTTCTCCTCTGAATCCACTAAAGCAAATTCAACCAAACTTTACAGGAATGATGTATGGAAGGTCCTTTACAAAGATTGCTCATTTCATTCCGATCCGACAAAAAACATGGCCGCCAGCGCGGAACTTAGGTTGAACATTGGACCCTATGGGAAAAATCACATTTTCATCTTTTGCTCTGAAAAGGCTGAAGCAAATTGAACCAAACTTTACAGGAATGATGTACTGAAGGTCCTTAACAAAGATGGCTCATTTCGTTCTGATCTGACAAAAAACATGGCCGCCAGCACAGAACATCGTTTAACATAGGACCCTATGGGAAAATTACATTTTCATCTACCCCTCTGAAACCGCTGAAGCAAATTTAACCAACTTTACAGGAATGATGTACTAAAGGTCCTTAACAATGATTGCTCATTTTGTTCCGATCCGACAAAAAACATGGCCGCCAGCGCGGAACTTAGGTTTAACATTGGACCCTATGGGAAAAATCACATTTTCATCTTCTGCTCTGAAACCACTGAAGCAAATTCAACCAAACTTTACAGGAATGATGTACTCAAGGTCCTTAACAATGATTGCTCATTTCGTTCCGATCCGACAAATAACATGGCCGCCAGCACGGAACATGGTTAAACATTGGACCCTATGGAAAAATTCACATTTTCTTCTTCTGCTCTGAAACCACTAAAGCATATGCAACCAAACTTTACAGGAATGATGTACTAAAGGGCCTTAACAAGGATTGCTAATTTCTTTCGGATCCGATAAAAAACATGGCCACCAGCACGGAACATAGTTTAACATTGGCCCTATGGGGAATTCACATTTTCATCTTCTCCTCTGAAACCACTGAAGCAAATTCAACCAAACTTTACATGAATGATGTACGGAAGGTGTTTTACAAAAATTGCTCATTTCTTTCCGATCCGATAAAAAACATGGCCGCCAGTGCAGAACTTAGGTTTAACATAGTACCCTATGGAAAGATTCACATTTTCTTCTTCTCCTCTGAAACCACTGAAGCAAATTCAACCAAACTTTACAGGAGTGATGTACTTAGGGTCCTTAACAATGATTGCTCATTTCATTCTGATCCGACAAAAAACATGGCCGCCAGCACAGAACATCGTTTAACATAGGACCCTGTGGGGAAATTACATTTTCATCTACCCCTCTGAAACCACTGAAGCAAATTCAACCAAACTTTACAGGAATGATGTACTAAAAGTTCTTAACAATGATTGTTCATTTCCGTCTGATCTGACGAAAAACATGGCCGCCAGCGCAGAATTTGGGATTTACATTGGATCCTATGGGAAAAATCACATTTTCATCGTCTGCTCTGAAACCACTGAAGCAAATTCATCTTTACAGGAATGATGTACTCAAGGTCCTTAACAATGATTGCTCACTTCGTTCCAATCCGACAAATAACATGGCCGCCAGCACGGAACATGGTTTAACATTGGACCTATGGAAAAATTCACATTTTCTTCTTCTGCTCTGAAACCACTGAAGGAAATTCAACCGAACTTTACAGGAATGATGTACTAAAGGTCCTGAACAAAGATTGCTCATTTCGTTCTGATCTGATAAAAAAACATGGCCACCAGCATGGAAGATAGTTTAACATTGGCCCTATGGTAAATTCACATTTTCATCTTTTCCTCTGAAACCACTGAAGCAAGTTCAACCAAACTTTACAGAAATGATGTATGGAAGGTGTTTTACAAAAAATTGGTCATTTCTTTCCGATCCGAGAAAAAACATGGCCGCCAGCGCTGAACTTAGGTTTAACATTTGACCCTATAGAAAAATTCACATTTTCTTCTTCTCCTCTGAAACCGCTGAAGGAAATTCAACCGAACTTTACAGGAATGATGTACTAAAGGTCCTGAACAAAGATTGCTCATTTCGTTCCGATCCGATAAAAAATATGGCTCCTAGCGCGGTACTAAGGTTTAACATTGGACCCTATAGGAAAATTTACATTTTCTTCTTCTCCTCTGAAACCTCTGAAGCAAATTCAACCAAACTTTACAGGAATGATGAACTGAAGGTGTTTAACAAAGATTGCTCATTTTGTTCTGATCCAATGAAAAACATGGCCGCCAGCACAGAACAAAGTTTATTTTGGCCCTATGGGAAATTCACATAAAAAACATGCCACCATACAGAACATCGAAAAATCCGGCTGTTCAGCATTTTGTCAGGTGAGCGATACAGGCTCAGTGTCTGAGCCTCTAGTTTAAATTTTGAGTTGTTTAAAACAAATGTTGAAACATTAAAACATTATTAATTTTGTGATACCTAAATGTACAATTATTGTAATAGTATATAATTGTCAATATGCCAATATTACTATATGTTGTTATTCATTCCAATAAAACATTACAAAAAAAAGAATTGAGATAACTGCGTTTTTAACCCCATATTAAATTTGCATTATCATTAATGAAATTTGCTTTCTTTTAGGTCGTTACTCATTACATTTACACATGTGCCATGATGTTGCCGGTAAACAACTCTTTCGGCAGAATTCAATTCATCACGCCAACACTCGATGCATTACAATACATGGCACTCATAATGCAACGGTAATTAAACAATTTTAATGGATATTATTAACAAACGACTACATATCAACAAGTAACAATCAAAATGTTTTAATCTGGGTTTAGTACACAAAAGATATAAGCTATTGAAAATTGAAACCTTTTGTCTCTTACTGTAAACGGGAAATTTTCAAGACAAACATTTGAAAAGTAATTGTGTCTCTGGCTTAAGTGCAGCGGATCCTGTTACTCTACCTAAAATTTCACAAATCGGGTCATTGGGAAAATGGCAGTATAACAGCCACAGTTTGTAATCAATCTGAAAAATGCAATTCTGCATGTCGTAATTTGAAAATTCCCTTCTCTACCAGATGCCACAGAGTTTCACCAATTGCTTCAACAAATGAACAGCTTGTTAGAATTATTACATTTGTAATTCTACTGTTTAAGTATTTAGTTTTTATAAATCAAAATGCTGTGAAATACATACTTCTTATAACAAACTCAAAAAAAAAATTCAGCTGTGAATGGCAGTAATATCAAGAATCCTCCTGAATAAAATATCAAGTATTATTTTGGATCATACTAGAAATTCAGTAGGATTCAGAATCCTACCAGTAAAATTCAGAATATCTCAATTTCTCCTAGGAGAAATTGGAATTCCAATTTGTAATGGATTAAATCCAGCATAAATCGGAATTCTAACTTGTCCCAGTAGAAATTAGAATTAGAATTTGTACTAAGAGGATTCCGGATCCTACTGGATTCAAATTTGTACTGTAACACATATATTTATCACTTTTCAGGTTTCTGAAAATGTATGCTTTTTGAGTAAAGGACATGGCTATTTCCTAGAAGACGGGGGAGAGAGAGATACATATTTTTATGGCAACATTGGTCTAGGTCAGGAGAAAGGATACTTAATACCAACTGATGAGTATGTGTTGTCAATATATGTCAATATTATTTTATAGTTCCAGTAATTTGAAAAAAATCAGGTATATGAGAAGACAAATTCAATCGGGAAAGTTTGACACACAAAGCAAAAATATGAAAAAATTAACTTTATATGTAATTTGTTTTGCTTTATTGCTTTTGAAATAAAGTTTGAATAACTGATACTAACCACATTGAAACTATCACTCAATTAAATTTCAACATATACAGTCCGCCAAAGGTTAAGCATCACCAACTTTTAAAGTCTTACAAAGAAAAGATTTGGAAAGCTATGGGTATAAAATTTTGCATGGTGATTACCCTAAATATGAAGTATGTAAAGGTACTTTCTAGCCTTTGAATAGATAATCGAAAATTCGAATTTTGTAACCAAAGATAAAATCATTCCAATCTGAGAATAACAGTTTCTACAATAACTACAAATGGAACATTATGAGTTCAAATTTACAACCAGATCATTTTTATGGGTAAATGTGGTAACCTTCCCCTGTTGCAAATTTTAGTATAAAAGTATTTTTCAAATCGAGTTTGATCGCGTCCAAACTCAATCAAATAAAACAAAGCGTTTTTCTTGAAATTTGTAAAAATCGTTCTACATATTCCCATGTTCCCCAAAAATGTTGGAAAATAAATTAATGGAAACTTTTAACATAAACATACATATCGGGATAGTTTTGCAATAATGGAAAACGATTATTCTAATACATGTAATTACAATCTTTGGAAAAAATCCAAATATAACCGATAACAAAAAAAAATGAAGAATCTAGGTTTGCACAAAATCATTATGTGGATACTTTGACAGTTTCTGAGCTCAATATAACCTTACCAATTTGAAAACAGACAAGCATTTGGGAGTGTATGTGAAATGACAACAAAAACGCAGGTTTCAAGGTTTTAAAGATTATCAAAAATCTTTCTCGAAAGTTTTCCAAATTCATGCCCGTCCTAAAAAAACGGTCTAAACGTTGACAGAACCCGACTTAAATGGCAAAAACAGACAATAAAATTGTTCTACTTCGACATTTCATCACATTGATGGCAATTGATGTGTTGAATGTTCAATGTTGAAATTGGATTATCTCGACTTTTTTTAATCATAACAACTATCACCTAAAACACAGAAAGGAATGTTAATTGGTAGTTTACCTTTGTATCAGCAATAACTACGATGATCAGAATTCATGCATTTAACTTAAACTTGTTTTTCTTGCCAAAGGTACCATTTTTGTCATTAAATTGGGTTGTGCTTAATTTCATAACATGAAGCATTATTAAACTTTGAAATCAAAATATCAAAGTAATCTCATTCATGGTGTTTTGAACCTAAAACTCTTACGCAAATACAGCTTCAATGATCATGTAAAAATAAAGGTGATCATGCTTAAGTATTTGCGAACTGTATGTTAAAAAAATATACTTCATAGTTAGTTTGAGATGGCCTCTAGCACCAATTTAAGCTTAATTCATTGCTATATGACGAACAACGCTTCAGCCATGTTCTTTTTCCCAAGGAAGCGGGATTGTCAACAAACATAAAGAAAACTGGCAAAGTATTCCGCTGACGTCCATTGCCCAACAAAGACTTATAGCCGATAATCACAACATATAAATAAATAACTGTTCACTCATTCAGTGCAGGAATATTGGCTTTATAAGATCATTAGATGAGGCCACTATAAACAGGTGGTTGTTTTCACATTGTGTTACATTTCTTGTTTCGAATGTTCTAGGCGATGACATAAATCATTATTGGGGGAATTGGGTAGTGACAAATAAAACAAAATGTTATACCTCGCATAAATGAAGCATATCAATCAATCATTGCAAATGGATAAAAATGTTAAATAATAATTTCATTTTGTACAATACTTAATGAAATATTGATATGTTTCATATTGCTTTTGTAATATAAAAAATACATATGTGAATTAAAGAATTCTTGCTATCCATGTAAGAATTAGTGTTTTAAAAATGTGAACAATGCATTTTTGATCCATGAACTCAATGCATTTAATTTTCTTACATTTTTTGCTGGATATAAAAATTTAAACAAATGTCAGCGATTTTTTTTCGTAAACATTTGAAAATTAAATGATATACACCATAAGAAATGTTAGTTTTCGGGTATCGAGGTGGGATAGAATAACTAATTTTTTTCTGAAGTTGAAATCGGATATAACCATTTTTACACCGGGTAAAACCAGATAAATTAATCAGAAAGCCAATTTTATTTGATTCACAGAACACCTTCAACATTTTGGATTACAAACCCTTACACAGTAATGGTGGACAATGTTGCCGCAGGTTGTGATGTAAGTATCCTAAAATTGTTACAATACTTTCAGCGGAAGCAATCCGACATAAAATATTGTACAATCTGACATAAAATATTGTACAATCTGACATAAAATACTCTACACAAAATTTTAAAAAAATCTAAAAATACCCCCAAACTACACAAACAAACAGAAAACGTAATTTAAGCCATATATCTGTAGGAGTAAAACGTGTGAAATGAAAATAAGGAAATTTTCAATTCTTTATCTATCATGATATAAAGCAGTTTTAACAGTGTTTCGAGTGAGAATCGCATTTCTATACATATATGTTTTGCAAAAAAGCTTAGTTCAATACACAACGTCTCTTAACCAGTTGCTGCATGTCTTTTCAACTTTGGAAAGTTAAGATTTCAGGTTATGTAAAAAAAATAGTACTTCATTCCTAGTAGATCGGACGTAGAATCAGTTTCATTTTCAAGCCGGAAAGCCCTATCCTTTGCCTTTTCACTATCAATCATCATATTGTGGTCCACTATGCCGTAAATGATCCCCTTTTCAAGTAAATATTTCTTATTTCGTAAAACATATAAAGTTGGTTCAGCTTAGCATGCTGCAAATAAATTACCTATCTTGCTAGCTAAGTGTGGTTCATTGTTTGGTTTACCTTTGAATGTGTATTGCATTGAATAACAAACTCAGTCATCCAATCAGAACAACGCAACAAAACAACGGCAGTAGAATACCGAAGGAACAAAGCACAAGATCACATAAATCAAAGTCCAGAGTCAAGGCAAAAGCAAGAACGCCAGAAGACGGAAGACCAAAGGCACCACATGCCCACAAAACACACGAACATTACATATACAACACAAAAAACTAAAGCACTAACAGTGTGAACTCTAAAAAACAAACAGAGTGACATCAGGTGCTCCGGAAGGGTAAGCATGTCATGCTCTGTATACAGCACCCGACACACTGTCAGTGGGTCGCTCCAGCTTTAAATGACTATACTTAGTCAACCATGAGAGTCACACCTTCAGATGAGTTATAGGCTATTCCAGATTGAATCAGAAAGACAACCATAATTTTTAAGCATATTTTGCTTCATGGTAATATATTTTCAAATGTAAGAAATCAATGGTGGCATTTACTTTAAAATAGTCAAGATTACTAAATATTGAACCAAAAGTATTTGTAAACGATAAATTATAGCACTAGAGACCAGGAGAGGCAAATTATATCTAATTATTCTGCAGGCTTCAAACCAAATATGAAAACTTTATTCCATATAAAAAACGCATAAAATTGTGACTGACAGACAGACATGCAGGTATTATTTTCTCATCTTCAGATAATATTATGAAATGCAATATAATCTATTCATCAAGGTGTGAATTTTGCCTTCGGTATTTTGGACATTTAACTACATGAATCAATACACATCCTTAGGCTTAGCTGACTTAGGTAAAAAGTTTGCAAACTTTAATGGAACGTGTATACCTGAAATGGCTGTAAAATAGTCCATGGGCTTAAATAACCTCCCGTGCACCCCCACACTTATGAAACCCCAGTCCTTCTATTCCCCTCTTTAAAATTAAACATGTTAACATGAGCATAACCTGTACGCAATGTTGGAGCAGACTTTTTTTAGACCCACCCAACGAGATTCGGGAACATTTCGTTTTTGATAAAATTTTTCTTTCAGTTGCTTCAAATTGTTGATTGGTACCTTTCACATAGGAAAAAAGGTGTAGAATAATAGCCTTTGGAATAAGGTTTACTTTTGTCCCTTTTTGCCTCATTTCTATACCGAATACGTAATAAAAATTGAAAAACCTTTTTCCTACCCCGTCGAAATGAACACGTAAATTTTAAGATTTTATTCGAAATTGTGTCAGTTTGATGGTCATAAGAAACCAGTATGTTTTTCATTTTATAATTCTTGCAATTGTTTTTAGTCTTATAATGTCCCTTCTTAAAAATTAAGCATGTTAACAATGTTAACATGTTTTGAATGACCAAACTATCACTTTAAAATAGATAAATAAAAGAGATCTTTGAATATTTTCGTTTTCGACAGTTTTGTCCCTTTCTGCCTCATCTTATCTATGAGTGGTTAAAATTCATAAAACGTTGATATAAAATGAAAATAATATCTTCTTCACAACCAGTACAAATTATAACAATTTTGAAGTAATATAAGCTTCTATATCCATAAAACTTACCCTTACCCAACAAATTTACTCTGAAATTGTCATTTTTTTGGGTCTATGTTCGCGTAAAAATAACCAGCACACGCAAATTGTGTTTTGTATATGCCAATGCTGCATAAACTATATTGTGATTTCGTATCTCAACAGCCATTTGTTGACTTAAACTCAATATTTGCCCACATTGATGAAAATAGGCATTTTCTACATTTCAGATTTGTTCAAAATTCACTGTTAAATCTTAATACATGCAAAATCTTGAGAATATATGTCCAGATAGTCCAATCAATTCTTCTGAGGGATATATAAGTTGTCTTAAAACATTGTTTAGAAAATCAAGGATTATTTAATGTGACTCTAAATGCAGAAAAGTTTACCCCTACCCCATCAAATTTTCCCTAAAATTGTCAATTTTATGTCTTTGTTCGAAAAATAAAATAACCAGAACACGAACAATGTGTGCTTTATATGACAAGTTGGCATAAATAACACCATTCTCAGGTATTTTAACAGCCATTTTTTGACTTAAACTCAATATTATGCACGGAATTGATATAAATGGGAATTTTCAACATTTCAGAGTTTGCCAAAGTTGAATGTCCATCCGTTATATATGGCAAATCTTGCGGGTGTATATGAAGACATGCCAATTAATTGTTCGAAGTTATACATTAGTTGTATTAAAATAGTGTTTAGAAATTCAAGGAGTGTCTAATGTTACTTTGACTACCGAAAATGTTACCCCTACCCAACAAATTTTCCCTTAAATTGTCAATTTTATGTCTTTGTTCGCATAAAAATAACCAGATCACACACAATGTGTGCTATATATGACAATGTTGCAAAATTAACATCATTGTTAGGTATTTTAACAGCTATTTGTTGACTTAAACTCATTATTTTGCCCCAAATTGATGAAAAATGGGAATTTCTATATTTCAGATTTGTCCATAGTTCACTATAAAATCGTAATATATGTCAGATCTGGACGATTTATCTGCAGATTTACCATTTAAGTGTTATGCGCGATATATTACTTGTCTAAAAACGTTGTATAGAAAAACAAGGATTGTTTAATGTGATTCTAAAATATCGGAAATCTTACCCCTACCCCAACAAATTCACCTTAAAATAGTCATTTTTAGCTCACCTGGCTATGCCAGGGTGAGCTTTTGCCATCACTTTGCGTCCGGCGTCCGTCCGTCGTAAACTTCTTTAAAAATCTTCTCCTCTGAAACCACTGGGCCAATTTAATCCAAACTTGGCATGGGTCATCACCAGGGTATGTAGTTTAAAAAATGTATTCGGTTAGTCCGAGGGCCAAACAACATAGCCGCTGTTACTTAAAATAGAATATAGGGGTAAATTGCTGTTTTTGGCAAATAACTCGAAAACCGTTGCAAATATCAAAAATCTGACGCGAGTAAAATTGTTCAAAATGCCGAGATCTATCTGCTCTGCAATTTTGAAGAAAGTCGGAAAACCCGTCTTAGAGTTATAGCCCTTTTTCCGTTAATTTTTCAAAATTTATGCATTTTTTATTTTTTATTTCAAAAACTGCAACAGATAGAGGTGAAGTGTAAATTGGAATAATGTTCAGCATATCAAGATCTACATACTCTGAAATTTTGAAGAAAATCCAAAGGCCTGTGTAGGAGTTATTGATTTTTACCATTTTTTTTTCAATGCCATATGGTTTATTGGTTATTTCCCTTTAAATTCTGTGTTCAAATCTTATTTGGTTAACTTTTCTCTTTTAAGCTTTAGAGAAATTCGCTGCTATAGCTTTGTTAAAACAATTATTATTATTTATAATTGAGAGCAAAAAAGTGTTTTGTACAAATTTTTACAATGTTTTGCAAAAATACTTTCTTAATCTTTACCTTATTATATGTTACAATTATTTTTCTATATAAGATATTTTGTCTTATAGGGTGTATTTGATTGGCCACTGTACAATATGCTTTGCTGACATATATTAAGAAGCAATTTCTTGGCCTCATAGTCTGCATATTTCTTTATGTTACATAAAGCCTTTAATGATAAAGTGATGACATTAACCTTGAGAACCACAGATGGATTTGATAACTACATGGCATGTATGATGCTATGAGGTGCTGACTAAGTATTGTGACTTTGGTGCATATATCTCGTCCAACATGGCCATCTGCGGGGAACTTAATTTATTACTGGACTGTATGGAAAGAGCACATAAAGAATTTTTTATCTGAAACAACTTTGCTAGTTAGAATAAAACTTAATCACAATGCATCTTAGATGGTCCCCTTCAAAACAGATGTCCCTCAAGTCTGCACTTCATGCCAATTGGCTACCAATGGGAAACATAGTTTAATATTGGAGTACATTCAAAGATCTTCTTCTTTAAAACCATTTGTCCAATTGGAAATAAACTTTGGCACAACACTTAATTTTCTTTAAAATTGTGTCCTGTTGATCCATCCCTTATCCAAGATGGCAGGCAATAGGGAAAATATATTGATCATATAACATAAATGTTTGTCTACATAGTTTGAAAATGAGACCCTTAAACATAGAAGTTTATTTGAATAAATGTATTGACCATGGTCCAGGTGAGCGATACAGGCATTTGAGAGCCTCTTGTTTTTGTCTATATTCGCCTTGAAATAACTAAAACACGCAAAGTGTACATTGCATATAGCCTTGTTGCTTTAATTCTATCATGATTTTGTCATTTTAAGTCCCACTTGTCAGATTTTTAACTCCTGCCGTGCGCGGTCCCGGCTTATGAATAGGCCCGCAGCATCCTCTGAGCTTTGAGTATGAGTCTTCCTAACAGAGGACCCCGAGGGCACCCCGAGATATAGAAATAGGACCTAGTATCTCCGGCTTGCGGGGTGTGACCCCTCCTAAACGGGGGCTGACCCCGAGGGTCCCGGGATATAGAAATAGGACCCATTCCGTGGTTGTGCGGGATTAATAAATACACAACCCATCTTTCGGATGGGATGTAAACTCAGGTCCACGTGTTGGAAGAAATGCCACGCTTCCTGCACGTTAAAGAACCATTGTGGCAAGCTCTTTTTGGGTTGGTGCGTAGGTGATCGGCTACGAGGCTAAATTCCCCGCCCTTGACGATTTCACCCTACTTTTCCAGTGGCAGTCAGAATTTCCCGTCCCATGGCCCTTTCCATACCCCAAAGTGATTATTTATTAACAAACTTGCTCTCGTCTTGATTTAGCTGAAATATTGCTGAGTAGATGTTAAACAATATTCAATCAAACAATCAATCAATCAGATTTAACTCCATATTTTTCACTCCTTGAAACAAATGTACAGCATAACGAAATTAACTGTTTTTATGCAACTTCGGTATTTTTAGTATTTTTAACAAAATTGATGAAAAATGGGAATTTTCAGTATTTCAGATTTGTCAAGAATTCACTTTTAAATAGTTATATGTGGCACACCTGGAGGAGTTATTTGCAGATATGCTAATTCATTGTTCTAATCGATACATAAATTATCTGAAAACAATGTTTAGAAAAACCAGGAGTGTTCAATGTGACTCTAAAAACCGAAAATGTTACCCCTACCCCAAAAATGATGCTAAAAAATCCAAAAATATGCTTGTCTGTACATATATATGAACAAAACATACAGATATTTTTACTTTCTTTAAAACAAATGCATTTAATATATCGCAATATGCAATTTCAACGCCAAAATATTGGTAAAATTGGATATTTTGGACGATTTTCGTGAATAATGGGAATTTCCAGAATTTTGGAATTTTACAAAATTCAAAGTTAAATTGTTGTATATCTGCTCATAAACCACGCGCATGATCTTGTTTGTGATATATTGGAGTTACTGTGTATTTTTATGTTTGAAATGATATGTTATTGGACCTTTATACAATGTTTAAGTTGTTCAAGCTGAATTGAATGAAATGAAATGTGATTTATTGGAGGAGAGGGGTAATATGTTTGCAGTTTAGGAAAGTTTAGTTAGTCTAAAATGTTCAAAAGCATACTTTACGATAGCTTAGATATAATGAAACGATATTTTATCAACGTTTTCACGTTATATACCAAAAATTTGAATGTACTTAAATGGTCTTCTGCATGTCAGCTATAGTGAAATACACGCAATAAATTGCATTATACATTGTCATTTCGGGGATGAATATTTTTAATTTTCAATTAATTTGAAGCGAGACGTGTGCTTATTTTGACATTTCTGATCCCACAATAAGTCTGAATCTAAAGTTTTTTCACACAATCTGTTGCTTACATATCATAATTCATTGCAATGGTAATTATTAGATATATATTCAAATTTGTACGATCCAAAAGTCAGAAAGTCGAAATTGTGAAAATATTTAAAATTCCGAAAATTTCCATTTTTCAAAACTTTTTTACCAAAAATCAAAATTTTAAGGACTTCAATGGTCTTATTTTTCAACATTTTGTCACAACTGATAAATTAGACATAAAAAATAGATCAAATGATGAGATTTATTTATCTGAAAGGAATTGAATGTCATTTTCACATTTTTTTGCAGGGGGAAGGGTACATGTTTTCCATCCCCAGTTCATAAAAAATGGCGTAAAAATGCCAAACTTGTGTGCATTGTAAAGTATATAAAAGTAGCTTCAATTTGGTACCAAATGTCAGTACATCTAACTTATCTACATAAAAATTATGGAGCTTTAAAGATGAAATTGAGATTTAAACTAAAATACAAGAATTTTTTGTGGTGTACTATAAATCCGATCCTATACTGTCTATGCGTGCAGGTTATATTCGTGTTAACATGTTTTATTTTGCAGATGTGATATAAAAGGACTGGAAAAATTCAGTCTGAATTTGACTTTACTACCGGATTTGACATGTTCAACACGGCGGGTGTCTTATATGAAGCAGGCTATGCTCACTCTACCGTTGCACCCGATCTCACCCGTGGTTATTTTATTGGGTCCGTGTTGTACACCTTTTTATGTGTGTATCTTCATGTTTCTTTTCTGTGCCGTACTCATGTTGTGTCTCTGTTTCTTTTTTGTTTCCGATGTTGCCATTGTACTTGGATTATTCGTTTTGGATTGAGGGTTCGGTTCTCACTTACTTTATAAGTGNGGGGGGGGGGGGGGGGGGGGGTCGCACGGAAAGTGATTTCAGCCCATAACCTAAAACATATCAATTATTGATAATCAAACGGTGATATATATATTTTTTTCAGGTCAATAGATAGAATTAGTTTATCTTATTTATTTGGTATTTTATATGAAAGCTAAACAGTTAGCATGATATAAGAGTTCCCCATGTATTCTTTGTAAATATTGCTGATAAACACCTTATTTTGCATTATAAAGCCCAAACCATGAAGATGACATATACATCTTATTTAACTTTGGAACAGATGAATTAATAACTACAAAATATCTTAAAATAAGAAAATGTATGACATCTAAATTATTTTTTATCTACCTATATACCGTTATCATTATGAAAATTTCTCGAAATGTTAAAACAGTTTAAATCTTATTATTAGACACTTCAGTTAAATTTCTTTGTACTGAACATTTTTGGCAATCGTTTTTGTTGAGTTTCGGAAAAAATGCTAAAAGTGAATTTCAAAAATATTTTCGTTTCAGATTCTGATTTCTCCAAGTTTTGGGTAATTCAATTCTCCAGTCATTGTAATAGGTACTGATTTTGTGTAATCTGATACTCTGACACCTTATACCTGATGCTTGTGAAACTTTGCACAGTTATTTTGGAGACATTAAAGATATGCACCTCTCCTTTTCGGCATGTTTGAATAAAAAATGTCGAATTTATGAATTGTTGAATTATGTAATTTTTTTTTCATCTTATTTTAACATTACAGTACCTGGTAACATTCGCTTCTCTGATTCAATACCTCTGAAAGTTTGTACTGTTGTTTTAATACATTGATTATGTGATCCTTCCTTTTAGGCCAGAGTTTATTAAAAACTATCAAATTTATCCATTATTGAACTTGATCCTTTATTTCATCATATTATATCAACTCGGTTCTCAGTTTGTGTCCACAGACGTTGCAGAGTTTTGAAAGCACTGATCCTGGGCAGCTATTCTTGAATTTTTGCATTGCTTTCAGATATTTTCTCATAAAGATACAAAATGTGTGTTTATTTATTTGAAACTCAGGTATACNTGCTAGTAGTCTCTTGTGATTTCATGTTTATGTCCGTATATTTAGTTCTTTCAGTTTCATTTTTCACAGTTGACTCAGTCCTGTTGCCAACTGAATTTTACTGTTGTTACGATCGTTTTTTTATTTATCACATTGGCTATAGGGGGAAGGTTTGGGCCCAATAAAACTAGTTTAACCCCGCCGCAGCAGGTTTGCGCCTGTCATAAGTCAGGAAATTTATTAAGCCTTTGTGTGTCTTGTCTGTTTTCTAGTTAGTTCACTTTATGTCTATCGGAGTCTAGGAAGATGCTTATTTCGCTGAACTTGATTACTCTTTTATTTAGGGGCCAACTCCGACCTACCGTTGGGTGTGGGGTTTCCTCACCGTTCATTGAAGATCTTATGGTGGCTTTGAGTTGTTATTGCTCCCCTTAGGGTCGTTGTCTCTTTGACACATTCCCCGTTTCCCTTCTTTTTCTTATTTACGATAGCTTAGATATAATGAAACGATATTTGATTAACATTTTCACGTTATATACCAAATTCGTGAAATTTTTCATCTCTTAGTCAAAACAGCAATAATTCTCAAAAACGGAACATTCCCATTTGTCATACAATTTCGAGCTTAAGAGCCGAAAAAGACCTCTTCAAATGTTTGAATGTACTTAAATGGTCTTCTGCATGTCAGCTATAGCGAAATACACGCAATAAATTGCATTATACATTGTCATTTCGGGCATGAATATTTTTAATTTTCCATTAATTTGAAGCGAGACGGGTGCTTATTTTGACATTTCTGATCCCACAATAAGTCTTAATCTAAAGTTTTTTCACACAATTTGTTGCTTACATATCATAATTCATTGCAATGGTAATTATTAGATATATATTCAAATTTGTACGATCCAAAAGTCAGAAAGTCGAATTTGTGAAAATATTTAAAATTCCGAAAATTTCCATTTTTTAAAACTTTTTTACCAAAAATCAAAATTTTAAGGACTTCAATGGTCTAATTTTTCAACATTGTGTCACAACTGATAAATTAGACATAAAAAATAGATCAAATGATGAGACTTATTTATCTGAAAGGAAATGAATGTCATTTTCACATTTTTTTGCAGGGGGGAAGGGTACATGTTTTCCATCCCCAGTTCATAAAAATGGCGTAAAAATGCCAAACTTGTGTGCATTGTAAAGTATATAAAATTAGCTTCAATTTGGTACCAAATGTCAGTACATCTAACTTATCTACATAAAAATTATGGAGCTTTAAAGATGAAATTGAGATTTAAACTAAAATACAAGAATTTTTTGTGGTGTACTATAAATCCGATCCTATACTGTCTATGCGTGCAGGTTATATTCGTGTTAACATGTTTTATTT